>JBAMHX010000013.1:11133592-11159445 GCA_037177515.1 Pseudomugil tenellus
ATATATATATATATATATATATATATATATATACACACAAGCTTATATAGGCATCTCTGAATGGGATGGGCGAACAACTCTTAGCTTTAAAAATGTAGCATTGCACAAAGAAGCAGAATTTGGAAGCATAAATGTAAACACTTTTAAAGTACAATAGTTACCTGTAGGGCTGTCATCACTGCATGTGAAGCTACTGGATCCACTTGTCGATGAAAGCCTTGTGTCTAGAAGAATTTTGGCCTGTGGTGGCCACCATCTGTTTGCAAGTAATTTCTATGCACATCTTTATCACTAGATATCAAGAATTCTGACACACTTTACATTTATGCTGCAATGTAATGCAAAGTATGTCACTAACTGATGTGCAGAGCACATTTTGCTTCTTTTACTTCCAAATTTGCACAGTACCACACCTGGCTTTAGTGCCCTGTTTCAAATATGCAAGTAATTTTTCTTTGTTCATTGCTTGATATGTTCTATTCTCCTTTACTCATATCAGGTTTTCCTAGCCATGTTACCTGTTTATTTAGCATTTTCATGTTCCTGCTTTGATCCCGTACCAACATTTCCACTGGCCTTAGTATTTCCTCTCTGTGTGTTTTTCTCTTTTTTTCATATGTTTATCTGCATGTTTATTTAGACAAATAAACAAGCAGGATAACATTTAACTCATAAATATATTTAGGTGTTATTTGTGGATGTGTTCTATCTGTCCTATTACCTCAGTGTTTTATACTCTGAGCCTGCTTGTTTGCACACAAACATGCATAATTTGATTTGTATTTTAGTATTTGCTTCTTCAGTCCATATGCTTACATGTCTCAGGTAAATGTACTGAATCACATCCGTCTTTCATTGCATGCATGTATAAAATGTGCTTTACATATATGGTTAAAATGTAATGTTTAAATGTACTAAATGAGTGTTTGTAATTGGTTGTGGCGTTTGAAAGACTTTGATAGGTTAGTTTGAACCCTGCATAAACGCAAAATATGTATCTGCTCTGTGTAATGGCTAAAAAAGAAGCTGTTTTTGTTTTTGTATTTGGAAATAAAGCAATTTTATTTATTTTTCCACTGAAAGATGTTTTAGGATGGGGTCTGATTCTGGTGTTTGAGGTTATTTAACACTGGCATGACAGTGATAAGATACCTAAAAAATCGTTTTCTAATGTATGCATGGATGTAGATGGTGCATTTTTAAATTAGTCGCTTCACTGGACATTTGTGAGTCATCCAGTACACCGCTTCTCACTGAGGAATACATAAATATAAAATTTAACATACATACATTGTAATTACCAAGATTAAGCCGGGGCATTTTTTATATGATATTTATATATTTATGTCAAAAACAGAATAGATTGAAGAAAAAAAAAGAAACTAAAACATTTAAAAAAATGAAAAATGAAGAAAAGCATCACTGTACATGTCTGTAGAAGTAACACTACATGTTAAAATACCAGTTTTTTAAAAATTCAAGCAATTTCCATCTACTGGCTGCTTATTTAATCTTTCCCCGTGTTAAGATGGTGCTTGATTGTAGACTACAATAAATTATGATTGTATTATGATATCCAAAAAGGCATCTTTGGTTGAAAGGAGACTCTAGCGATTGCCTGTATTTATTACCAACTATGTTAGCTTCATGGGGAATACATTATCATACTACACGCTCTAATCATGTCATTTTTGTTTAAAAACTGCAAGACTTAAGTAGTGTTTTTCAGACTTGAAAAAGAACAACCGTAAACTGTGTGTATTCATATTTTTGCCTAAACATGTGCCTGCTTAAAATAAAATAGAACATTATGGCACGTACCATGTTGATACTTGTTCCTTTTGAATGAGTAAATGAATAATAAATACAGTCTGGTTCAGTGTCAACATCCCAGTTGCACTTTGTCTCTAAAGAAATCTCCATGTGTAAGATGTTCTCATCCACATTACAAACCAATTATTCTGCATAGACACAATAAGTATACCCATAAGATAAACCATAATTATTCCAGTTTTTTTCTTTTTTTTTTCTTCCTTCCTGGTTCAAGCTACAAACACTGTCTGCAGTAAATTTTCACTCCACGTTTGCCTTTCCACCCCCCGCCCCTCCTTTTTTTCCATTTCTTACCAGTATTGGTGGGAGAATGTGACCATCTAGGGATGTTAGCCCATACGCCTCAGGCAAATATCAATTAATCTCAAGCATTAAACATATTGATTTGCAGCATAAGGAGAGGTTTCGTTCTGCTAAATGCAAACCTCTCATTATTTTGAATAAATCTGTTATATAAATGTCCAAATATACCAATTTATATATAAAATATAATTTAATGAAGATATGAGATGTATTATTTTATTGCGCAGCTCTGAAATTAGATGCTTCCACATTTATTAGTTTTATTTTTTAGTCTAAATAATCAAGCAAATACTGCAATTAGGCTTTTTCTTTCTAGATGCACAAGTCGTTTGAGTGTATCTGTTGGAAAATATGTGATTGTTGGTTGTTATGTGGACAAAATGCCAATATTTCTCTGTGGTTTTTTGATGCTGCTTCAGCCCCGCAAATCTGCTCATCTCACTTGAGAAATCAGCCCTGTTCTGTGTTTCTGCCACTGGAAATGTTTTTATAAAAATAAGATTACAGATATGTAATCAGTATTCTGGCTGTCCTCGTATAATCCGAGCCAAACTAACTGTTAGAGGCCGGCTTGTCTTTATATAACATGACAAGAAAGCTGAGGCGACAAATCACGTCAGAGCAGAAGATTTTTTGCTGCCTTTTCCTCGGCTGAATTATCTGCTTCGCTTACCTTAAACCAAAGTAACATTCGCAGAGACTTCCCCAGGACATGGAGTTTCTTCATTAAAAGAAAAAAAAATCTGAACTGTGAAATGAATATTTAAGGGAAACAAAAATTAATTACTATATTTATTATTCTAATTATTTAATTAATTTACATGCACTTTTGAAAATTAGAAAGAAAAACATATTTTAATCAGTGTGATGCCTCAGTAAACAATCTGGGGCTCACTAGACAAAACAAAGTGGATGCTTTTACAAACAACTTGTCATAGACTGTTTCATCAGTAGAGATTTTTTTATTGGTAGTGTCGAAAGTTGCTTCTCGAAGGCCCTGCTGTCCTGCAGGTTTTCATTGTATCTCTGCTCTAACACACTTGACTCAAATTAAACGGCGTTCGAGGAGCAGAGCTGAACACCCTTGTTGTAGATATATCCTTCCTGTGTTATGTAAAAGATAATGTCGCTTCATTTTCATGCACACACTTCCTGTATTTGCTCCACACTTGTTTTGTTTTTAGCTGATTACACCGCCGCTCTGTTCCTATAATCCACACCTGCTTGTGATCAGTCATTACTTGTTCTGAATTTATCTTCCTGGGATCTGTTTTACTTTGTGAGAGTCCGCTTTCTAGCCTGTATTCCTTGTGGTTTTCTTTGCTATTTACTTGCCCATGTTATTGTAGAAGTATTGATGATAGTGCTTTTCATTCTGACATAAACTTGGATGTGAATACACAGTTTCTAGCAAGTCACTGGTAGATATATACACATGTTCCCAAGGTGTTTACCTTTTATATCTGTGGATGCCTTTTGCTACCTTCCTGTATCTACCACATCACATGATTCCCCACTGCTGGCAAAAACAATGATGATGATTTCAGTCATTCTTAAGCACGCTGGAAAGGCTCCAAAGTATTTCTGACTCAAATCAATTGGTAATTAGCAGACTTGTGTTGAGTTTAATGTCAAACTTTGCACAAGTATCTTAATTAAGTCTGATGTGTGTGAGTTGTGTTGCAGTAGGGAAAATCACTTGCAGGTTTGTGGCACTCAGGGACCGGAGTTGCCTACCCCTGGTATAGAGCCTGATAACAAGCTGTTAGATTAGCTTAATGTGAATCAGGTGTGTTGGAGCAGGGTAGCAGTGAAAACACTTAGGACAATGGCTCATGGGCTGGAGTTGAACACGCCTGTTTAATACCAACACTAAACACCTTTTTCTGCTTTTTAGTCTTGTTTTAAGCTTCTGGTAACCCAGGTGATGATATAAGGGTTTATTAGCACCTGATTGGCTACACCTGTGAGCATGGACCTTGCAACATCAGTCAGTTGATATCTGCTTCAAGCATGCCATCTTTTTCTGATCTGGACAGGGACCTCGTCGTATGGCAACTTCTAACTGGTGCTCTGTAAAAATAAGTTGCAGAATTATATGGAGTGAGCCCGAGTATTGTTTCCAAAGCAAGGTAGGGCACAGCATGTTTATTTCATAGCACATTGTGGAGCTCAGGTGGAAGAGCAGTTGTCTTCCAACTGCAAGGTTGACGGATCGATTCCAGGCATCCCTTGATTACGTGCCTAGACACTGGAATGCATTAAAATGGGTGATGTGGTGTGAAGTGCTTTGAGTGGTCAGCATGACTGGAACAGTACAGACTAAATCCATTTACAAGACAGTTCAAAGTAATTTGAATAAAAATATCAAATGCATTACGGGTGTTGTAAAGAAGACAGCAACAAAAAGCAACAATTACAGTCAAATTATGCATTCAGTAAAACTCATTGAAAAGCAAAATTCATTTAAAAATACTGTGCAGATTCCATGAAAGGCACATAAGAAAAGAAATTATTTAACCTGGATTTAAAAGTTTCTACATTTGGTGAAAGTTTAATCTCTACTGGCAGTTTGTTCCACATGTTTGCAGCATAACGGCTAAATGTTGCTTCTCCATGTTTAGTCTGGACTCTGGTCTGGACTAGTTGACCTGAATCTTAGATCTAAGAGCTCTGATTGGTTTAGGCCTGGAATACATCTGTGATATGTTCAGAGAATACAAACCGTTCTGGGAATTATATACAATCGGCAGGGTTTTAAAATTTGCTCTGTGACTGACTGGAAACCAGTACAGGATTTTATAGCTGGTGTGATATGTTCAGATCTCTTAGATCTAGTTAAGTTTTTCAGCAGCAGTTGGATCAGCCAACTGGAAATGAAAGTGTGGATGAGTTTCTGCTGGTCTTTCTGGGAGACTAAACTTTGAATTCTGTTGATGTTTCTAAGTTTGATGAAAATTGTCTTCGTCACAGGTTTGATGTGGCTGCTGAAAATCAGATATGAGTCAAAAAGCCATTTTATTTTAGAAAACTCTCTCATCGAGGTGTTAATTTTTTTAAACACTGGCACAGTAGGTCTATTGGTCTGCAGTCGTCTTGGGACAGAGACACGAAGTTGTGCATCATCTGTATAATTGTAATAATTGATAAAATTCTGTAAAATTTACCCCAAAACGAATATACAAGTCGAACAGAAGTGGTCCAAGGACTGAGGTACTCTAAATTGAAGGCCAAATTTTGCACAATGAGGGATGTTGGAAACAGGCCATGAAGCACGAATCCAAGGAAGATGTCGCCATAAGAATACACTTTTTTTCTTGTTAGGCTCCAGGGACTGTAGACCGTTTTCTACAGATTTGCAGTGAAGGTTGGCAGGATGACATGGCCTGGCAATCAGAAATAAGCTGCACAAAGCTAATATCTGGTTTCACAAGATTGCTGTGGGCCTTGCCGGGGACAGAAATTTCAGGCTTGAAACAGCGTTACCAGACAGGGAGCAGGCAGAGGCGGACATCCAGTTAAAACAGGCAGGGGTCGTTGATCAGGTCAGGTCAGACAGAAATTTCAGGCTTGAAACGTGCGAGGAAAAGAACCAAGACGATCTGACACTACAGAGCAGTCACTAGCTGGTAAAATACTGCAGGACACAGGTGGAACATATCAGTAATCAGGTCAGTGGAGGAAGGGTGCATTCAGGGACTACAGGAACAACTGATTCCACAGGCAGAATGTGACACAAGAGAAAACCCTTGGTCATTACTGGAGGCAATTTCAATACAGACATATTGAGATGACATTCTACCAGGGGCTAACCCATAACTCCAGTCTGGGATATAACCCTATCCTTCAAGATGACGTTGCTCAGATACTTTGGAAGTGGAGAAGATGGACTGGCTTGCCTGCAGTCCTGACCTCATCCTGACTGAAAACTTGAGTGATCAATTTGGGTTCCAGTTTCTGTCAGAATGATGCAACCCAACTTGTCAACTTGCAACAAATACTGGTTGAAAAATGAAAGGAATTCCTACTGCAGTGTGACCAAGCTGGTGACCAGCATGAAACCTGAGACCTTCGTGGACTGTACTGGACATAATTGGCAAATAGTAATATTCCTGCAGAATTCAATGATCCATAACCCAAAACAATACTCTGTGGCAGAATAAGCTGTCACGTTTTTCATGGGTACAGACTACATATTGAAGTCTGCTTCTCATCCCACAGATGCATTTCCTTTTTAAAATGGGTCATCATTTAAAAGGGAACTAAACAGACTTTTAAAACACAGGATTTATTGCCAAGAACCACCATTAGCTAATAAGTACCAAATACAAATTTCCTTATGTTTTGTGCATCATTTACCCTGTTTAGATGCTTCTGCTTGCTTAATGTGATCCTTTAGAGAAAACAATAAATAGTGTAGTTTTACAAAATCATCAACAATACATTTACAGCTGGAATTATTGTACACTTCAATAGCAAAAGAACTGAAAGCTGAGATTAATACATAGTACCTTAAACACACCGGATGAGGCTTTGATTTTATTAATGCAACATAATCATGTACTTATAAGGCTTATTGTTTATGATTTTGCAGATAGGTGTGAATAAATATGACATGAAACTCTGGGCACTCCACAGTGATGTGAGCAATCATTTGGAAGAAATTCTGCCTGGGAAAAAAAGACAGAGGGTTAAAAAAATACATTGTGTAACACCGACATGGCAGACACTCACAGAAGCTGAAGTTATTGTACCAAAGGAAAAATCATGCCAGGCATTTGGTGAAAATGTTCTAATGTGCTTGGACACAGTGTAAAGATTTTTTTCCTGCAGGTACAAGTGTAGCAAATCCCTTTTAGGTCAGTGCAGTGTGAGCTTCATGAGATGTTTGAAAGTAAATTCAGCTTCATGGCACATTGTTGTGTAACTAATATCTGTTTCAAGATCAGAACTTTCACATTAAGTAACATGGTTACAATTATGGCACACAAGCTGATTATGCTGCCAGTCACTTATGAACCAGCTTCATCCTTGTATGGTGAAAAAATACCAGAAATGGCTTTGTGACCTTGATGTTAAGCAGCACTGCTGTGTCCAGTCATCAGTGAGCATGTTGAATAACAACTTATGAGAGATGCAGACTGAGATTCGGCTCATCACGGCATGTATGCTGTTTCCTGCTGGACTGTATGGACAGGAATGACTCATCACCAGCTTTGCAGGGCCTTATGAAGCCTCAGGTCAGCGATGTCATCAAGATTTAGTGCCATGTGTGACAGAGTAAAAATAAGGGTAATAAGGATAAAGATAGATAAATTTAGTTGAGTGCATTCTAAAAAATGTAAATAAATATGTTCAATGATTTTTAATAATTTAGCATTATTATGCAACAAAGTAAAGGTAGGAAAAGGTCTCAGTAACATCCAGGCATATATTAGCTCTTTAGGAACCTCTGCTGGCAGGTCAGTGCAAATAATTAGTAAAGGTAAAATTAATCTGCAAAACATGTTACAAAGGCAGTGGAACATAAATATATTATTAACATTCAGCAGTTTAGTTAAATTTGACAGCAACACTTGTGTGATTGTACACAGACTACAACAGTAGCTTGTGACTCCCACTGATAAACTGTGTGGGGAGTGTCTGTGGTCGTCACACAACATTTTCTTTGGTTTAACTGCTCCACTGGGAGCTATTAAATAGTGATGAGAAATCTCTGCTATTATAAAATTATAAGGCCCCAGTAAGAAGAAAGTAATCATACAAAATGCAGTTTCAGAGGCCTCAGAAATGTTTGTTTACCCAAGTAAACATATATATATATATATATATATATATATATATAAAAATTTGTTGATACATGAAACTGTTTAAATGTCTCCTTTGGGACTGTATAATGGACCTCATGTGACAGCATGATTATGATGTCTTTGACCACTTGGTGGCAGCAAAGTATAGACAAACCAAATTTTCCTTCATAATTTTCTATTCAACCAAGTGGGATTGTAACTAGTTATAAGATAAAAACTAACAACTTGGGGTTCAGAGTCTTACCCAAGGTCACTTTGGCATGTAGTCAGATGGAGCCTGGAATCAATCTCCCGACTTTCCAGTTGAAAGACTACTGCTCTTCCTCCTGAGCTACAGCCAGCAAGCAAATGCTCACATGAACACTCATACACGCTCTGCTCCTAATTCCCTGGATCTCCCACCATGGAAAACAGCCCAGGCAGGCAATAGAGCAGCAAGCCCCAGCACCACACCACATTCATCTCAGTCCTTCTCCCCATCAGTGAACCGTTTGTTTTCACTTTGTGCAGAGCTATAGTAATTGGAGTAGCAATCACCAACAGCTGCCCTATTTTTCATCTAGTACTTTCACAAATTTTATCTGCTCTTCCAGTTAATAACTGGATCCTTTCCAAGGAGAAAATAGTCACTATGGGAATGCAAGATGCACAATTTAACACTGAATATGGCTCCACAACTGAACAGTGACTGAAATGTTTTTAATATCTGCTGTTTACTTTTGGGATTTTATGTCTTGGTTGGTAGTTTCTGATAAAAATAAAGACTGTTCTGTTTGTCATGGTAGAGTTGTTCATTTGAATTGGCTGGAGATGTTTAATTCAGAGTGTTGTATGGAGATGATGCAACCACCTGAGAGCGGAAAGTATTTCATATTATTAGTCTTTTTACCTAAATTGACATACTTGATAATGTTAACTACCCAGAGACCAATAAAAACATGCATCTGTAATTTGACTGAGGTAATGTTTATATTCTGCTTTACTCAGGCTTTAAATATGAGCAAAAATTTGGAAAAAATCATTTAAGGACTTTATTCCCATGACTACAATTATTTCACAGTATCTTGTTGTTATACTTTACTATGAATTTGGCAGTTTCTCTAAGTATTGGATAAATTTAATGAGGCAGATGTATAAAAACATCTTGGTTAAAGTTGAGACAGTCGATTCATTAAGTTCTGTTTTATTCTAAACACTAAATTAATTCAGAGATGTAATGCGCTGAACTTATACTGCAAGCTTATAACGTATTCAGAGCATCCCATTCATTCCTTCATGGCAGCTTAAGGTGGGGTTGAGGACTGATATTGGAAGTTTGACAGCAACTGTGGTAGATGTTGGTATCAGAGCGTCTTATATATGGAATAATTGTACCTCCATATTTTCTGCACCACAAAAAGATCATCCTACAGTACACTTTGCAGTGGTGTATAATAGCTTTAATTCAATCATACAGATCCACAATGTCCATGCACAGCTCAATTTTTTTTTATTTAATTGATTAGCATCAAAACATAATTTCATACACAAAAACAGAAAAGAAAAAGAAAAACTGTATCAGACTGTTTCATAAAATTCTCCCACATCTGACGGCCATAATTTCAAAACACAATAAGAAAACAATAATAAGACAATTATTTTCAAGGAGCTTGAGGTGTGAGATATGTTATTGTATACTGCACGGTGGCGAGGTGGTTAGCACTGTAGCCTCACAGCAAGCAGGTTGCCAGTTTGATCCCCAGCTTTGGGGGAGTTTTGGGGTTGGCTCCAGATCTCTCCCCCCCCCCCCCCCCCGTGTTATTGTATTAGCATCTCTGGCTAGCTTATTGTGAAATAGTTTTGAGCTGCTACAAAGAGGAACTGAGGTACTGTGAACACAGTTTTTACAGGAATAAATGGGAAGTAAATCAAGCTGTTGGCTGATATGGCCGTATTGTAACCAGTTTCAATTTGTCCACACTTGACATTAAATTGATGCTCCTACTAGCACTGCAAAGAATCAAGTGTCTACTTTTTAAGCCTCAGGAGCATCATCAGTCCTTCTGAAAATAAGCATCTGTGAGAAATGAAAGCACAAATCCATCAGATGTAGATTGTTTTTCAAGGGTGTGTGCGCAAGTGAATGCTTGTTTGGCTTTACTTTTCGTGTGTTTGTGTGAGCGTGAAGTGGCAGCCTCTCATTGAATGCTGATTTAAGTGATAAACGGATAATTTTAGCAGTTTTATGTTACAAATAGCTTTAGTTTAGAAAGTACAGGACTACACGTAACATATGAAGTTAGTTTGTAACAGTTTCTTCACATAGATTTTCAGATTTTACTCTCATTTTCAGTAACTGAAGTGCCACTTGGAGGAGCCACTGCTATGCTTCAGTTCTTGCCTTTAGTCACTGGGCAGGGAGACTGTTGTTTGCTCCTCAACACTGACAACCATCTAGCATGCATTTATTTATCAGTGCATAAGCCCACCCTACTCTAAAAGTGGTTCAACAGTGGTTTGACAGTGTAAATGACAAAAATAATAACGGTAAATCAGTGGGATGCTTATTTATGTTGTGCCATGTTTAGATGAGAAGGAAATCTAAAAGATGGAAAAATCCACTTCAGTCAGAGGCTGAGAAAGCAGACTGCTAATTGGGTTGTACATGAGGAGCTTTTAGTGCACACCAGACAAGTCTCACTGCCAATTTAGTCTGAAAACATGTGATGCAGCGTGTAATGGATTGTAATTTATTCTAATTGGAAGACTCTACTATGGATTTTTTTTTGACAAGTTTGAAATGATTTGTTTGCTGATTTACCATCTAAGCTTGATTTATTAATGTCAGTAAAATGCAATCTTCAAGTGGCTTTATCCTCAGAAAGTTAGCTACACAAATTCCACAAAAAGTGCTCTTCATTAATCTGTCAAAGATGATAAAAGTGACTCGTGATTTTAGTAAAACCATAGTGCTTGTTCATGTCAGCTGATTGAATGGGTACCATAAAAGGCTGAGAGACTTTTGAGTGATTATTCAATAAGCAGCTGGGGGATCTCAACAGGAGAAAAGAAATGTTTCATACAGCAGCTGAAATTCAGACCATATTAGACAGTCATGGTCTGCTCCTGCTGGATGAAGAGAAGCCAGATTCATCTCTTTTTTTCTTTTCTTTTCTATTCCTTTTCTTTTCTTTTCTTTTCTTTTCTTTTTCTACTCTGCAATCTAATGTGACCATGCTGGATAAGCTACCACCAGTCTCCTAAAGATGGCAGAAAGTTAATTGGAAAAAAAAAAGTCTGAAGATGTGTCATGAGGAAATATCAATTTGAGGAGGGCAGTTTTCATATCTTCTTCCGTGGTGTAGGATATGAGTCTATCTTTCACTCATGTAAATGTTTCTGGTCAGGAATGATGACATTAAAATGTAAAATACTTCTGTTTTTCTTTTGGAAAAAACATACAATTATAGCCATGTTCATAGATCCAAATATTCACATAGCATGAACAACAAAAAAGGAAAAATATAAACGAATCTTTGCATCTGTTCAGCCACGAAATGAAGAAAAAACTAAAATGTATCATAAATCAAATTATATGCAGTCTTCAGTAAAAATGAATGAGTTTTTTTTGCAAAAATAAGCATGTTTCTTGCAGCCATCTAGGAGCTTCTTGTCTTCTTGTCTAATATCTGCCACTTGTCCACTGTGGAGGCCAAAATTTGCCTTTAAGAAATGAGCACAGCCACTCAATAGCAAATAGCTTTTTCTCCTAAATCCCCCAGTCAGATATTTAATCTTTTTCCCAGAATTGGTTGCTGGTAGTAATTTCTATTGACTGCTATATTTTCATGCTTTACTAAATTTACATAAGTCCTTCTGAAACGGCCAGTAGTTTTTGGTAGTAAATAGATTTAAGAATGATGACTAGGTTGAATATTTTATATACATATAAATTCACATTTTAGGAGAAAGTCCATAATCAACTCTTGCTTCACATTTCACAATGTGGAAAAAAGTCTACATCTGAAAGTAATAAGTGGTTAGATATCCCATCTAACGCACAACTTCATGTTATATCATTTTTTTGTTATTAATTGCTGTCTCATTGCTGATTTAACAGGTTTAGAATTCTGAATCTGACAATAAAATTGTTCTAATATACTTGGTTTAGGTATTAAAGTAAAATGGTTAAGGAAGAAAAAACATCACCTGCTCTTACATCCAAACAATACTTTATTGCTTTGACTGTAAGGTCAACACGACTATATGAAAGTTTTTTTTTTATTTCTTCTATTCAGTCACTGTCTTGCTAACATTTCATTTATTTAAAATGAATTGCTTAAAAAAAAGTCTACAATCTGTTTTAGTGTGACTAAATCTGACCTGGATGGAAATTCATCAGCCCAGACAGAAATCAGCCTCCTGTGTCTTCTCTGCAGGCACTGCTGCATTGACTCACTGTGCAAACTGAGGCACACAAATAGAAGTTCTTGTGTTCAAATTAAAATTGAAATAATGTTTTAAGATTTTACATATTAGAAGTGCTTTTTATCCCCTCAGCGCTGCTTCTATGAAATTGTATGCGATGAATAATGAAAACTGACTGAGATGAGGAGTTTTCCGGTTTATTTACCCCCTCCTGTATGAGCTTTCAGTTATGATTCCTGCTGATTAACTTGTGCATAATTAGCCTTATGATGCCAGTGCTGAAATTCTTCACAAGAAAAACTTTGAGAATTGAAAATTCGAAGAGTTTAATGAATTTAATGAATTGTATCCAATGACAGACTTTTCATGACTGCTATTGGATTCTGACAAAAGTTGTAGAGCAGTAGAGTTTTTCTAAAGACAAGTACTTTACTGTTTCCAATATTTGTGGAAAAATCAAGATAATTGACCTTTTTTTTCCCAGGCGCAGTTGTGCAATAACTGTGCAACTGTGCTGAATATCCCAAGTACAACAATAACAGAAACCATTCCAATCATACTTGCATCATTCTTGAATGTATGGCTGTGGATGGATCAGGAATAGTTTTAAAAAGAGTTTTACTTAAAGTTAATTTTGGCTATTTTTATTAGATTTTTCTAGCAAATCCCTGAAGATCACACGACAAAGATATAATATTAAAATGCTTAAGGGAAAAAAGAACTGTCAAAGAAAACATAAACACGAAAACAAATCTATTACGACTCTAGCTTAAAACTGAAGCTTAATGTGTACACACAGTGCAGGTCAATGCTGTGATGTGCCCTGATTTTTTTCTTCTCCATGTGCATGACTACCTGGCTTTTTGTGCCATAAATCCCTTAACATAAATTTCCTTTAGTTTTTTTTTTCTTATTTACATTGCTGCAATTATTTATAAAAGGGGTGTCCAAGTTTGGTCCTCAAGATCTACCTTCCTGCAACTTTTAGGTGTAACCCTTTTTCAAAACCTGAATGAAATGATTGACTTGCTGCAGACCTCTGAGGATGACACGAGAGGGGATGTTGGAGAACAGTTGCATCTAAAAGTTGCAGGATGGTAGATCTTGAGGACCAAACTTGGACACCCCTGATTTAGAGTAACCCTTTAGTGCAATTTAAATACTCTTATAGCTCTCATTAACTGAACAAAAAAATTAAGAAGTAATTATTTTTGTAATCTTAAAAGTTGCTGCAAAATTGGTTGGTTTTATGGGCAGAAGTACAGCAGAAGCATAGCATATTTCCTTGCAGACTGTAAATTATCTGCATAACTTATTACATATACAATTTTTTTCAGTCTCTAAATATTGTGTGTCTGTGTGTGTCTGAGTGTATGTGTGCATATTGCATAGATGGTGTTTAAATTTCACTATTAAAGTGCTTTATATCTTTAAGACTACACCATTTAGATCTTGTTCAGCATAACTATTCTCCTCTGAGACAAATGTGTATTTAATGAAGATCAGGTCAAGGTCAGGGAAAAATTCAACCAAAATTTGAAGGATGGTGTGTTTCCTTCTTGGCTGATCTCGCTTTTGAGTATTTCCAGCAGCGACTTTCAAGGAACATGAAAATGAAAGACTGTAATGTAAATTGCAAGTGACACACATTTATATGTATTACTTTACATGGAGTGTGCAGGTTAAACTTCATTGCTTGCCTGGTTTTAACTATTGTGGAATGCTGTCACAAAAGTGACTGTATGTGAAACATTAGTCTGGAGCTACACAAATGTATCTGAACATACCTTGATAGAAATATATAATGAGCAAGGGCCGGTATGAATATTTGTTGTAAAATGAGAAATTCCTGAGTTATCTGCTTACTTTCGCCATGCTCCTTGCAGGTTAACAGGAATACTGGATTACTGGATACTGGAATATACACCAATAAAGATTTAAACATTTTTTTTTATTCCTATGAAGTTCTACAAGAATGTTTCTGCACATACCACAACATTTTCCACTCTGTGAATGATGTCGGACATTAATTTCACTTCGGTCTTGGCTAAATGTGTGGATATGTGCGTTTAGGTAGAGAGACAAAAGAAGTTAGAAGCAGGTGTAAGCTCTGGGTTATTAGGCCAAGTAAACATAAAGGGCCTGTGTAACTGGCTGATAATTCACTGACCTTTACCTTTTACACTCTAATGCATTCTAATAGGCCAGTGGATCTCAGCAAGTCTCCTCTCTCGTGAATACACACATGCTTTATGGCACACATTAATCACACACATACATACACATGTACAGACAAGTACCTGGTTGTCTGGGAGATTAAGGCATTTCTTATTCCTAAGTAACACAGTCCCCCAGGACTTTTTACTTAATAATAATAATAAAAGACAAGTTTATTTATTTCTTATTTTTATAGTGCAAGAATTTTGTTTTTATTTGTCTTAACAGACTAAATAACTGAGATGAAGCTGGTGAAATGACTACAAGACTAAAGTTACAGTGACTTCACATGCATGCTAAAGTTGTGTTTATGTATGTTTTTCTAGCTCCTTTTTCAATTAATTCTACACGACTGAGGCCTGCCAGAGCTGGCTCACAACATGCAAAAGGATGACCGGTCCGGGGACGACAGCCAGCGAGAAAATGTAAGCACACACCAGCTCTTTTCTTTGCAAATTCATACCTTATCTTTCAGTATTTTTTTTTTTTAATTTAACGCTATTAGCTTGACGCAACAAGGCCTATGCCGTCAGAGGCGATGGCTAGGGGTATATCCTCGAACACCGCCAATCCTGGAATAGACACAATACAATAATATAAAAACACTGGTTAAGTCCTAAAGCTCCTGCTGGTGTTGATCTTTGAACCAGCCCAGGAGGACATTAGAACAGGATGCATCCTGAGGTCATGGCCTTTTATTTGCACCTGTTTTTAGGTCAATGAGACAAATACTTCCATAGATATAGCCAAAAATCTCATTTTTCATGCATAGAGCACCATATAGAGGGGATAAAATGAATTCAGAAGTTGAGAAACTCAATACAGGTTGTCCCCCTGGGCACTTAAACAGGTATATTGAGTGTCAAAATCCTGTTGTAAAAATTGTTGAGTTATCGCGAATATCCGGCGGCGAATGCTGTAGCGGACGAGGCGGTCATTACGAAACCATATTCCCAACAGTCCGCATTTGGGGATTTAATTACACATTCATTTACAATAGTACTTAAATAATGTGCTTTTATACATTTGTATTAGTACCGGATTCTAATAATTTGTCGGACATTGTGCTGCTTCATAAGCTTCTGCAATGTCACAAAATTTATATCCATTTAGTGTTGCATAAGATTTGCTCCAGGATCTTGTTTTGGTGATGGCTGAGTCCAACCATGGGGCAAAGTCTTTCCCAGTGGGTTAAAGGTCTGGACTCTATGGTGTAAAAATTGTCATTCTACCTGAACAACTCCAAAATTTGAGCCTGGTGAATCCTGGTATTGTTATTTAGCTGCAACAAACCCAGATCATAGCAATGCCCCCATAGGCTTGGATAGGTACCGTGCATGCAACCTGCCTCTACCCTGATGCGCCCTTCACTGTGGAACGGGTAAATGCGCCCTCATCAGACCATGCCACCTTCTTGCGGCTTGAAAGTTTCATCTCTATGCCTTCATGAAAATGAAGCCTTGTTTGCCTCAGTGATTAGTGGTTTCTTTCTGGATTGATATAAACTAAACATATACATTCTCTGGGATATTTTTGATACGTCATAAATCCTTGACCAGCTCATTCAGAAACCTGTAATTCCAAAGACTGAATTTTCTATTTAGTTATCTCTGCCATGTAATATAAAATACTCACAGCTGAACTGTGAAAGCCTGGTATTTTTTTTTTTTTTTATTCTATTCTGCTTCTCCACCCATCCCCCATAACTGCTACACTACCATCGAGACTGACTGCATTGGGCCTCTCATGTAACGTTGTCAGACTTGTGTGCAAGCTGTCCATCACCCACCTCTATCCATCTGGATGTAATAGATGTAATAGGCAGGTCTGTACATTCTTACAAAAACAAGCCAGATCAGAGATTCTATATTCAAGTAGAGATGGCGCTTAGATGCTGTAGCATCAAACACTATCAGTCTCATCACCCAATGCATAAATAAGGTATGCTGTCATACTCTTGACCTTGAGTCAAAATGCTAGGCTACTAATACAGAGCTGAAATGAGACAAAAACACTGACAGTAGAAATTAAACGTTTTTCTGACATGAAAAAGAAAAGCGATTTAATCAGCCAAATTGTACACAATAAACCTGAACAGAGCTGCTGTTAAGCATGAAATGTCCCTGTATACAATAAATAAAATGGCCATTATAAACAATTACTTGAAGCTTCCCACATTTTTATCTCCATTTAGATCCCTAATTTGGCAATAGCATGTCATTGCATTTTCTTTAATATGTGGTGTAATGGGATGTAAAAATAATGAAATTTAAATATAAATACTTTTTAAAGGTTTTAATAGTTCACTAAGTTGCAACCCTCACTTCAGTTAAAAATAAAAGTGGAAAAGGTCTAAAAATATCTGAGAATATAAAACTAAAGCCGAAGGTCACTCCGAAAAAATAACAAGTGAGACTTTTTAAATCCCAGCCGCCAGCAAGAAATTCTGCTTAACTATTTTGTAATGTTATGCTAAAAAAATGTTATCCCACTGGCGCATAAGGAGGGAAAAAAGATTCATAAATATAAAGGGTTACTAAAAAAACTGTCAGAGGCAGTAGAAAATGACCTTTAAAATGCAATAAAAATATTACTAATGGAGCAAAGACTGATTGATGATTCACACTTTTTTCTCTCTAAGGGGGCTGCAGACGTCAACATTACTAAAGACACATCCTGAGGAAAAAATGATTGATTCTTTTTTTTTTTTTTTTGTAAGTGAAATTCACCGTTCGTTTGAAGTGAGAAAAACCTCTGAAGTGAGAGCTATGATTAAATTACTTGTGATCATGTAACTGGGTAGCAGGATGGGGATAGGGCCAGATGAAAAACAGCTCATGTCTCTGTGCCTTTGATTAATGGCTTCATCCGTTAGGACAGGGTGAAGAGCTCAGGTCACTGGAAGAGAGACATGGATGTCCCTCCCATGGGAGAGATGGTTGGACAGGTAATTAGAGAGAAGAGAGGTGGGCTTAAGACAAGAGGTGAAAGCAAAAAACAAACAGAGAGCAGCAGAGATACTCCCTCACCTTCCTGAGGGGCATATTGAGGTGGAGCGGGGACACAGGCTGATGAATACGTTTCACTAGGATCTCAGGGGCTGTCCAATCAGGCAGCACCATTGATGAATAGTCATGAGTCACCTTATCAGCATCACCATGGTTACGCAATGTGACTGTGGCCCTGCGAATGTGATGAGGGAATAGAAATGGGCCAAAGGCGTCTCTGTCTCCTTCCCGCGCACATCTTTATCACCAATTAGAGCAGACTCAGGGAGCATCCAGGCGCAGGGTTCGCTGTGTGGATGAAGTAAGCAGGTCTGGAATGAGTTGAGCGGGGAGATGGCAAAAATGATGGCTTGAGATTTAAATGCGTGGGAAAGTGTGCAAAGAGTGAGGCAGGGGTGGGCATTTTTTTTATTTAACTTAAATTATTGGATGACTTGAAATCACATTAAACACTGATAAAGGCAACTGGCACACATCATGTTCAGGTAAAGGTTGACAGGAAGAGGAGAGGGGAGGTGGATGACAAGATATTTAATAAAAAGAGCTAGGAAATCAAATCAAACTGGGTCAGAAGAGGAGAAAAAAGGGGTGAAAGTGACTGTAACATGAGCAGGACAAGAGGCCACAGCAGGAGTTGATATAAAGGGAATGGATAACAAGATAACAGAAAAGGGGCCGAGGCAATAATGATTTATATATTTCCCCCATCTACTTTCACTCACATCTTACAAAATGCTGCAAACTGAAACAATATGGATCTATTCGACCTTACTGATGCACAGAAAATAGTGGAAAGAAGGCACTGCATGTGCTTTCAGTGCTTGTTAGAATCTCTTTTTAGGGTAACCTCATCTGGAACAATAAACTATTTAATATTTCTAACATCTCACCTGGTCACACACAGGTCATTGATACGATAAAGTTAAAGCAGTTTTCTAATCACTGATTTGTCTGGTTGACTGCAAACAGTGTTAATTGCTTTTGAGCCACTTCTTATCTACGCGCTTATTTATTTATGAGTGAGTAGAGTGATCTAGTGCATATTTGAAACATTTAATTAAATTGGCATCTACACACAAAGGGGGACATACTCAGGCATTGGCAAGATGGTTTTGTTCCTGTTCATGTCTGCAAACACCTGACAGAGGAAAATTGGTTTTATCTATTTTGTCTCAACACACTTGTCAGAGTCAGGCAGTATGTTCTGTTGTCTGTGTTGAACTTGCATTTAAATGTGGTCTAAACCTTCTCCCCCGTAGGCAGAGAGTAAGGGAGGATTGATATTTCTATATTCTTCTAGACAGTGTGTGAGAAAACATTACTGTCTATTCAATGTTCTCTTTCACAGCCTGTTGACTGTTTCAAGTGCCATTAATCTTAAGACGTTTGGCAGTGTGCTAATTCCAGATGTGGGGTTGATAGTTGAAGAATGATGCTTAAACTCTTCAAGTGAAGGTCAATCCTGAGGATGTATGAAGTGATAAATCTGCCTTGCTGCCAGAGTGAAAGGTTACTTGGTTTCGGTGCATGTATGACGGATGCACAATATTTGTTTCTCACACAAAATCCTGCCAATAATGATTTTCTTTTGAACATCTTTTAAGGCACATGTGTCAGACTCCAGTCTTCGAGGGCTGGTATGCAGCAGGTTTTGTTATTTTCCTGCACAAACACACGTGTTGCAATTGAAATAGCTCGAACAGGCTCTTGGTAACCTTTTCATTAATTGCATTCAGCTTTGTTGGAGCATGGAGACAACAAAAACCTGCTGGATACCGGCTCTAGTGGACCAGAGTTTGACTCCCTGTTTTAAGGCATTGAGGGGATCAGCTTTATTTTAGTCTGTCTTAATATTTTAGTTGGGTAACCTTCACCCGTTAATAAGGAAAATTAGAGAAAATGTCTTGAATTATATGAACATCAATCTAGGAAATCTCACAGTAACTGCTGCAAAACTGTTCCTCCCTTATGGTTTGTGGCCCTTCCAGAGTATTCAATCCCCCCTTCAACAATGCATAAGAAAGCCATACATAAAGCTGAAGAACAGCTTTTGTATCAAACAGAGATTTACATGACTATTCCCTTGGTGACACTTCTCAGGTAAAGTGAATATTACTGCAGCCATTGGAATGTAGTGTCCGCTGTGAAACCTGCACATTCCACCAATCCTAAACATGCCGTTGTAGACCAAGCTCATTACCCCAGCTGCAAAAGTTTTATTGTCACATTATAAAATTCCAGTTGGAAGGAACCCAACTGCAGAATTGGTTAAGGGCAACTTACCTCCTTACTTGTCTTTTAGGGCTGAGAGATCCCTGCTTTACTCCTACTGTATAACCCACTACAACGGATATGATTTGCTCCACTCTTTTCTTGTTAACATGACTGTGTCCTCACCGTCGCTCACTCTGTTCTCCTGGTTAGTTCTTTAAGTCACAAAGAAATTATATTCCAATTTATATTTAGTAGTTAGGTAGTAATAATAACAGCAACAAAGTAAAAAAAATGTTTCCTTTACATGAACGTGTTATTTTGTCACGTGACAGAATAAAAGCTGCCAGTTGAAAGAGAGATGATTTTAAGGCAGCTGAGCTTTAGACAGGGCTGGTTCGCTTATTTAGTTAAAATTAGGGATGTTTGCTATTGCCTTCCTTTTTATTTATTTATTTTTTTACTGATTTTATCTGCTTTTATTTTTTCTCAACTAATATCCAGTATATACTGATTTTGTCCAACTCTTAATTTTTGTTACTAATATCCATTGATAACAAAATATTTTGAGCCTCTTTCCCAGAAAAATTAAAACAAAATCCTTTCAGGCAAATAAGACATAACCTCTGCTTTGCCACTAAAATAATTCTAAAACATGTGTAAGTCCACCTTTTAGCATCTCTTTTTGCAAATGATGACTTAGTTTGATATATGGAAAACTATACATGACATCTCTTTATATTGTATCACAGGAGAGTTTGATATATAATATTTACATTTTGTGAAAAGTCATGATTGAAAAAAGTAAAAGCCTATAGATAATTTCTGATATCACATTTTAATTTTGATAGCAGCTGATAACATCAGTATGACACAAAATGTTTACTTGATATTTTAAAGATTTAGGATTTAAAGATTAAAGGCATCTTTGTTTGGTACTGATACTTGCAACAACAACAAAAAACACCCAGCAAAACCCAGGTCATAATATGTTTAGCATGTTTTTAAACAGAATAATAAAATGTAAAAACCAACATTTCCTCTGACATCACAAATCATGTCCCATATCACAAGTCAAACTTTTTCTAAGTTATTACAGAAAGAAAGGTGTTTACAGGATCTGACAGTTCTCCTTAACAAAGTGAGCAGGAACAAGTTAATCCACCAGGAGCTGCTGGAATCATGTAACACTACTGACATAATAAAGACTCGTCTGCATGACGGATGTAGCTGCTCAGTAGAGATCAGAGTCACGGACAAAATCTTAGTGTGAACACAGCCGATCTTAAACCCTTCATGCATGGTGGTCACTATAATGGACACATATTTACAAGCGTTTTCTCTTATGTATTAATGAATAAGAATGCAATATTTGTAAATGAACTACTTCAGTAAGCCATCAATGAGACTACTACTCACTGAAAAATAAATATATAACTGAACATAAATACAAATGGAATTATCCAATTTTGTCCTTGTGATAAATATAGAAAGAGAATGATACAGCTGTATTCTCATTGACTATTTAGATATATTTACATAATTATATCCCCAAATGTGGGAAATGCTGTGAAGGGACTGCCGCCACAGCATTAGTTAAAAGCATACAATCTGACTTAAAGCAGACCAAACAGGGAATAAAACAAGCTCCAGGGAATTTCTATATTCCACAACCCTCATGACCTAAAGTTGCCAAAACCTTTCTAACACATATCAGTTGACCTGTTGGCTGGATGCTCTAAAAATGTATTTTCTTTTACTCCAAAAGATAGCAGAAATTTCACACGAATTGATTCATTTTCATAACCTTTAATTTAGCACTTCAGTACGCTGCTATTGAGTCCCACTAGTTTTCTTTCACTAAGTCTGTCTCTCACCTCATTTTTCTCACTATTGCAGCTAAAAAAATGAAAGCAAGGAAACTACAGTAGTGATTTCTGTTTGTTTTGCAGACAACAGTATCTTATAGTCATACTGTGGAAGTTCACTTTCAGCAACCTTCTCAGAATATGCCATCAATTTGCTTTGGAACAAATTGAAAGTGGCAGCTCAATTTTTATTGAACCTCATAGTCCAGGTGACATAAAAATAGAAATTCAAGCAGCAGAAATGTTAGAGATTTATAAAGAGTAGAAAAACAGAAAAACATATGGCTTCATAAATGCCACGAACGTCTAAATATGGAGCCAATTTGCATGTAAGAGAAGCTGCAGACATATTACAGAAGGTGGGGGCTGCTTGATAGCCCATGCAGCTGGAGGTATAGCAGGAATATTTGAATCTGAATTAGTGCCACATAAGTTGCAGCTGAATTCACACTATTTCTTACACAGTTAAGATTGGATAATTCTGATCTTTTCTTGTTAATGGAGATTGGAGAATCACAGTAAATCCTTAAAATGTTCTCCAAATTACTGACATTTTCTCTAAAAATCTGTCTCATACAGAGTGGATCATTATAAAAACACGAATTAGTCAAATCTCTTCTCTCTTGAGCTTTTATATTAAAACCTTCACAATCCCAAAACATTGATAAGGTGAAATTATAAAGTATCCATGAACTATTAAAATAACCTGTCTAGAAATAAGTGGCCTAACCTGACACCCCCA
Source organism: Pseudomugil tenellus (assembly GCA_037177515.1). Lineage (NCBI taxonomy): Eukaryota > Metazoa > Chordata > Actinopteri > Atheriniformes > Pseudomugilidae > Pseudomugil > Pseudomugil tenellus. The sequence goes on from JBAMHX010000013.1 coordinate 11,155,992, forward strand.
TGCTCTTTTCTTCATATTTTGAACGTACATTCATGACATGCTGTTAAATTGTAAGTACTGTGCATGGAAGAAGATGAAGTGAGTTCATTTTTTATTACCCCACAGAGGATTGCCCTTTATAGCCGCATAAGCCACTAGATCAAGCAGTAAAAATGCATACACTGGCTGTAAATACCTGTAACTCTCTCCATGAAGTGAAAATAAACCCCCAATATGCCTTCTATTAAAACGGCGTGTACTCAGCTAGCTGGTAATTGTAAGAGGAGATTTAAGCCAATGATTTAGTATTTTCTGCATTAATCTGCCTGTGCAAATTATGCATTTTCTGCTCTTCAAACAAAGGAAGAGCAAAAAAGTGGTCTCAATTGAGAAAACCACCTTCTCTGCTTCATTACTAATGAAGTGTTATTTTCAAAGAAGGTGAAAGCTGCCTACAAACTGTAAAATAAATGGAAGTGCAAATTGCTTTTTTCCCCAACAATGAGATTTACGCCATCTCCTACAAAACCAATTTTTCCTTTTTATCTCCCCATTCATCTACTCCATACCTTCTTTCCTTTGTGCTAACATCCTTCCATTCCTGCCACTGCCCCTGGGCTTTACCTACAACTCATTTAAGATTCACTCTGGGATAAAATCTGTTCCTGAATTCAGAGAATTCAGAGCACTGATGAAGAGTAGTATATTCTCATTGTATAGTGCAAGCTACAACCACCCCACCCCAATCCTGTCCCTCTGCTTGAAATTATAAAGGCATTTTCTGTGGCTTCATCCACTCTTTGAGGCAGTTTTAAGTAGTTTTTTTTTTTTTAAAGTACTTTTTCCAAAAGTTTGACCTGAGAGTCATTCTATGACCTGGAATGCTAGCATGATTAACTAGTTCTGGTTTGGTAAATGTAAAATAATTAAGTAGACTATCATGAGCAAGTGACAAGATGAGTAAAGGAATGCCACTCAGGTTGCCTCAGGCAGTGTAATGTTCACACACATTTAACAGCAGAAAGGTGCAGAATGCTGCAGAGAAGATTGTTCAGGCTCTGTGTTCTGCATACTGATGATTTAACACTGTATCTCTATGAGCATAATTATTACAAAACAAAAGAGATGGCTTAGATATCGTCCAGAGACGGTTTACATTACTTGTTGAAAAGCCAAGCATTAATCTATGAAAGGTCACCAAGAAAAAAAAGTGCTTATAAAATATTCAGTTTATCTAAAGAGATGGCTTCCTGTGTGCTGTGGTCTAATTGACATGAATTAATTCTGCACACCCAAGAGGGAGTACTTTCAAAAGATCTATATTTAAGATGGCTCTATTCCTGGTGAAGCAGCCTGGAAAGGGAACTGTACTGTAAAATCCATAAAATTTGATCTGTATGAGCATTAAAACATGGAACATCTTACGTAATTTCATATCATGTAATTGAATTTCAAGCTCTGCAGAGACAACAAGAGAGAGTCAGATTAAGTGAGTGGGAAAAGAAGCCATCACATAAAAATGAAGCTTAGATGAAGCCACCTGCATGCAATAACTAAGAGGCCTTGCACTCAAGTCTTAAAGGAGCCATATTGTGCAAAATGGACTTTTATGAGCTTTTAACCTTCTATTAGTGTTAATTGTACATTAAAACAATCCCGGAAGTAGTTTTATTTTTCATCCATGCGTTTTTGTAGTTTTATCGCTTTAAAAAGAAAGGTGCAGCTTAAGCAGAGCGGCTGACTCCACCACTCTGACACGACACGGTGGAGACTCCACCCTCCCCTACCTGAAATATTTAGCGCGCCATCTTCTCCAGGAAGTGTGCATGTGGCTGTGCTGCGCTTTCACCAACAGACTAGCCGACTACACACGGCGCTTCTCTGGCATCTCAGGCTGCTAAGTGCCGGCGGGGTAGGGGAGCCACAGACACACGGAGGAGAGAATGAGAGATACAGACCCAGGCGTTCACAGTTCCTGCTAGAAATCTCTCAGCAACAAATGAATGATATGGTAAAAATATAGTTTGGTATGATGTTCCTATTAGTGCAAACCTCGACCAAGCTCACAGACAAACAGGCAGACAAACAGATTAAAGCTGGTGTCGTGCCAAGGTGCTAATCCGCGACAGACTTTGTATCCCCTTACGTTAGACACTCGTTGCGTCTAACATTAGTCTTTTCATAGGCACAACACTGGAAATAACATAACTTATTTAGCAGAGGCAAAAAGAACCTGAATTAGAACACATAAATGAGCGAGCTGACTGTGGCAAGATGGCAGCCCAGTTAACTCGTTCTCCATTGGCAAACAGTGCGGGTGAGACATCTATCCTTTGTATATGTCTCAGCTCTAAACTTAAAGCCTCACAATATCCCTTTCGGGTCATATAATTGTACAAGTGTTTCGGTAAACTTGTAAATGTGTTTCACTACATGTAAGTTTGCAAAGCAAAATGTAAGTGTTTCACTTGTAAATTTGTATTGCACTTCCCGGCCACCGTAGTTTGGTGCATGTTGCAAAATGCATAATAGTATCACAGATGAACGTAGGCAAAAATAGCAAAGTTTTCTAAAGCACACAAGAAAGTGCTGAATTATGTTTTTGTCTCAGAAAATTTACATGAAGTGTTTTTTAAAAACTTATAAAATAACACATCCTGTCAAACCTATTTTAAATTGTATGTATACATTTTTGTGGATAAATCAGATCTAAGTATTTTCAGGCTGTTTAAACAAAATACCTTTTTATCCAGCAAACTGCTTTGCTGTCCACACAGTGAGACTCTCCTGTCAGAGGGCTTTGCAAACACACAGAACTCAAGTTGGAACCTGATCCATTCAACACTGATTCTCCACCAAAACTAGTTGCGACTAAGACACGTATCACTGTCCTACAGAGGGAATTATCGATCTGATGTGTCCCTTAATCGGTATCTTTATATAGTAACAAATGCTGATTTGAACTGGAATTATTAAAGTGGGAAAAATGGTTTTAATCGGGGTCATGGCTGCAATTGTGCTTTTCAGTAGTCATGTACTGAGACTGGTAAGCTTGCATCTTAAATGTTTAAAGTTTGGAAAACAGCCTCTGCCAAAGAACTACTTAACTATTAACTATTTACTGACATTTTACTTTGCTGTAAAGATGTGCAGCTATTTAACTAATCAACAATGATTATCTCCAAGTACATCCTGAACACGTTTTGCTAGTTCTTCAATAAATTCTAACAAGTAAAAATACCTTCCTGCCACCTTTTTGTAAACCTCCCTACTGATTTGATCTGTGTGTCATCCTAACTATTCATCCAGAACAGCAATCAAGCATTACTTAAATGCTGAGGATGAACAGCATTTGATTCCAGTCTGTAAAATTGTGAAATCACGCCTGACTTTAAAGCTGTTTTGCTCCCATTACTATTGTTGTAGACATGTAGATGTGTCACTTGTGACATGTATGCATGTGTGTGTGTATATA
>JBAMHX010000013.1:11166766-11178186 GCA_037177515.1 Pseudomugil tenellus
ATATATATATATATATATATATATATATATATAATGCATTATGAACAAGGCTTTTGACTAATAGTCGTTTCTTATTTAGGTATATCCGACAATACTTAACATGGACAGCTTTCTGATCACACCCTGTTTCCTTCTGCCATATTATCATACCCTCACTTCTCAAAAAACATAACACAAGCTCTCAAAATATAAATACAGGCGACATTGATGTTCATTGTGATAGACTGTTTACCCCACAGCCTTTAAGTCTCTGCACAGAATTTTTTTCCTACGCAAGAACAGAAGGCATCTTGAGAGGTAGGAAGGGAAATTAGAAATCAGTTGGCAGTAATGCAAAGCATTCTTGCTTTCAAGTGGACTAATGGTATGAAAACCATTGGCATTTAAAAGATCCCCATCTGAGTCCTAACAGTGTGACTCATCAAACACTGAGGTCTAAAGTGAACTCACTTGATGAAAAAATAAGATCAAATCTCAGAAAATAACAAAAAAGATGTAATCCTTTCTAGTTTTAAAAATGTACTATGGATTAATTTACAGTATAAAGGAACTTGATATTTTTTCTGGCATTTATTTGCTTTCAGGCAAAATTGTAATCTTTCTTAGAGGCTGCAGACCTTGTCATACAGGGTTAAAAATGAAATGGAAAACAAAAACCCCAGACACCTGAAACATGTCATTCAAATAAATATGTTGTCAGAAAACATGATCACATCTCAGCAAAAGAATCAGCGCCTATCTGGGGAACCTAGCAATGTATCAGAATGCTGTGAATGAAAAGGGGTTTGGTGGAGACATAAAACAAGTTTCTAACCACTCTGAATGTCAGAGCAGTGACAGCGACAAACAAACCCAAATGGATTCTGTATCGGAGATGGTGGTCTATTGGGGATATCATAATTAAACTTGGAGACTGAAATACAGCCAGGAGGTTTAAGGCAGCCTGGAAAGTCAAAAGAATCTGTCAATGTTCTTCGTGACTATAAACATGGGTACAAGACAGAGTCCTCTCATTTAGCGGAGCAAAAGCTGTCCTCTCTGGCTTGTCTTTGATCATGATGGCATGCTTCAAAAGGCCATGAAACTCATACACATGTACTACCTGCATAACACCACTCTGTGACTCATGATATGGCAGATGAGGAATATAAGGCATCAGCTTGCTCCTTTCTCTCCTTCTGGTTTTTGTTTTGCCCTTCTTCCTTTTTGTCTTTGCCAGAGATGAGAGAATCTTGGCTGTGTCACACTGAAAAAACAATCCAGTAATGAGAAATGCGGCACTGCTTGTTAAAATGTTCAGGATGTTTAAGTGGCTTTAATTACAAAATAATTTCCAATGTACTGCAAACACATACATGCAGCAGCAAAGTGGGATTTGAAGACGTCACTCACTGTAGTTAGCCGTTTTATATTACAAGCAGGTCAAGTTATTATATCCCCGAATGTAGTGTCTAGGATATTATGGTTTCATCATGACCGCTGCCACGTCTGCCGGCTTTCCTTCATATGAGCACGATAATTGGGTTTTGATACTTGGTATGCCTGTTTAGATCATTTCCCCGCCAGGTGGCACTTAATGCATGAAAAATCTGATTTCTGGCTATATCTCTAGATCTATTTGTCTCATTGACCTCAAATCAAGTGCAAATGTAAGGTCATGACCTCAGGATGCATCCTGTCCTGACGTTATACCAGGCTGGTTTAAAGTTTTGACACCAGGTGGAGCTTTGTGACTGAACATATGCGTCTTTATATTACTGTGTTTATTTGAGGATTGGCGGCGTTTGGTAATAAACTCCTAGCTGTCGCTTCCAACGGCATAGTTGTTTTGAACATGTTTGGACATTTCTGTACCGTGATGCATCACACATCTACAATGCTCAGTCAGCTGATGTGATTCTGTGAAGAATCATGATGTAAAAAACAGAGTGGTGGGCATTAAATGCAGACACAGCCCACACTGTCTTTGGATGACTTTCCACTATCTTTGAAGACATGCAAAGCAAAAAAGCAAACTTACCCCTCTTTGAAAACTGTGCTACAGATGAGGATGAAGTAATTTACAATAGTTGGGTGAGTATTTCTTTTGGGAGCACAAAAGCAGGACAGACCTGTAATAGTCTACTGCAGGGGTTCTCAATTAGGTCCTACAAGGGCCGCAGTTCAGCAGATTTGCAATGTATTCCTGCTTCAGCAACCCTGAATCCTATTAAATGGCTCTAACAGACTATCAGGTTCTGGACAATGACTCATTAATTTAAGTCAGCTGTGTTGGAACAAGGATAGATGGAAAGCCTTGCGGCCCTCATAGGACCGAATTGAAAAGTCCTGGTATTCCATAATTTAGACAGATTTATTTACTATTTTGAGCCTTTTCTTGTCTTTTGATTTTATAGATGAAAGATGAAGTTTTTATGAGTATGCACAGATTGTTTGTAGTCACAGGATTAAGCCCAAAAACTAAAGAGTAGTTACTGAGAAGGTGTTTCTGATCTGTTTACGATACCTCACAGTCAGCGTGGTTGACTCTGGGGAAAACAGAACACAGTGAAGGGATTATATATCTCGCCTCAGCCACAGTGTTGCTGAAGAGAAGGACGTCTGGTTTTTCCATCATCTCACATTGATAAGCTGAAGAAAATGAAGTTGGGATGTTGGCTAAAACAAAACAAAAAATAAATAAAAATACAATTTGCAAATCCTTTTTAAGCTAAACTCAGCTGAATATATTACAAAGGAAATATTAATACTCAAATGGAAAACCTTTACATTTTGCTAATATTTCTTTTTTGCAGACAGTAAATTCAAAATTAATGAATAAAAAAGTTTTGATCAATAGGAAATTATACTAACTTGAGAAATTTGTTCTAACTCTTTGCAGAAACTCAGATCTAATGAAAATAGAAAAAAAAATGTGCACCTAGCACTGCAGGCAACACCTGTGCCGTTTGAGCAGTTTGACTGCACTTATCTATGATGTCCTCTACTCTTTGATTTGGTACTTGTGTTGTTCTTATCCTCTGATGTAAATCACATTGGAGAAAAGCGTCTGCTAAATGACTGTAATGTAAGTTGAAGAATACAGGGTGAAAAGGATTTGCAAACCATTTTATTCTGCTTTTATTTACATTTCACCCAAAGTCCCAACTTCATAGGAACTAAGGTCACGTCCTTATAATGATGTAATTATTGCCTTGTGATTCCAACATTTATGAGTACATTAGGGAGTTATAGTATAGCGGAGCAGAGTTGGAGAAGTGAGAGCAGGGAGTGCATGGGATGGGGCCAGGTTCACATTCAGAGGCCTTCTTACTGAAGGAACACTAAAGTTACTGTGATGCTTAAGCTATTATTTTTTCTTTTGTTTATTTTTTTTAACAAAGATGAATTTTGAGAATTAATAACTGCTGGATCTGAACTTTAAAATTACATGAACTACTTCTAAGTGCTTTCATAATGCAGTGTAGTGAGATGATCAATTAAAGGAAATTAACGAACTGCAGGGATTTAATAGAGTATGGAGAGTTTTAACACAGTCAATATATTTTTACTTTGAGATTGATTCATTTATAACTTAATTCAGCAGCTAGGGAGGAACATACCATTGTGAAGCTTTCAGGATGGAAGACATGCTGCATAAAGTTTCCCAAAAGAAACTTTTGAGTAAACTTGGTGACATTAACTTTTTAAGGATGTTAATGACGCTGTCTGCAGCGTTAATTTATTAGTACAAAGTGCAGTACAAAGTTAAGCGCTACTACTTTCCATCTCCCAACTTTAGTGATTACAAAACAGGAATTTTGTCTTTAACAGTACATCAGCTATTGAATATTACTCTTTTTTTCAATTGAAAATGCCTGTTTCTTTCTATAACAACCTAAACCATACACATGGACACCTTTTCAACAGTGGGATTTTTTTTTTTTTTTTACAAAATGTGGGGCCTCAAGTACATCAGGTTAGTCATAATAGACAAACATATGTTGACTGTACTGACCGAGCCAAGTCCCAAAGGAAGCTGATCTGCTGGCTCTACAAATGATGCAACAGTGGTAAACAGAAGCTGAAATACAGCTCTGCTCACATGCATGTGCATAAATGTTTCAGTGTTATAAAGGACATGGCTTTTTATTTACATTAAAGGCAAAGCTTGACAAATAAAGTGATTGAAACACAAACAAAATGAAGTAATTGTGTTTGAATATGTGTGAATAGTGTTTAGATGGAGATTTCTGTCCCACTAGAATGCCTCGAAGAACTTCTGTTTGTTACATCAGAATACAGAAAAAAAAGATACCAGTTCAACAAAAACAGTGGTTCTCTTCACTTATTTAAAATTCTGCACAGAAACTGATTAGATTTACTCTGATATGTGTGAACGAAAAAGAAACTGCAACTTGAGCTTGCTTAAGAAGGAGGAATATTTACACACAAACATTTTCTCAGGCTTGTGCCAATCGTAATTACATCCTGGAGGGTTTATTAAATAGCTGCGACTAAGAAACTTGCTAATGTGAATCAGTCAACTGTGTCTGATAACCTCCTCTGTATAATAAGATCAGTATTTGAGCAGTCAGGTGGAATCAGTAGTTATTGACTGCACTGTACTTACCTCAGTCACTCTCTTATTGTTTTAGTTAACAGTCAAACCCAGCCTAAGTAGTAAAATAAACATGGGAATGATATATAAAGTAAATGAAACATATCTCGACTATGTTTGCTGTTAATAAAGGCTGTAAGTATAGTGTTTCCTATAAGAGGTTTGCTATTGCAAATAATTCCTCTTATCTGTTTTGGTAAAGCTGACTTCCAATTGAATGTTTGGGCAGTGATCCCTTGCAGGAAACAAAGTGATATAACGTATATTAAATAGTAAAAATATGAAAAAATGGCTGAGCTCTAAAACCTGCTACCAGTGCTTCAGTGTAATCAGGGTACCCAAGCAGGAGTATTGCTGACATGTAAACACGGATCATTTCAAAGTCCATGTATGAGCTATCGATGTGTGCATGCATGACACGTATGTGCACTCGCTCTCTTTGTTCTTTGTGGTGTCCTGCAACCATTACACTTACCTGCCACTTCTGTTTTCAGTCACCTTGCTTCTCAGAAGCTTACATTTCTGCTGTGAAAGCAGGTGAGATTACATTCCCCACACTGCTAGCTTCCAGAATAATGGGCTGGAGCTGCATTGAAAGTGTGGAGAGGAAATAAAGAAAGCACCCCGAGTCCCCTTTCTCTGGGAAATGATGATAAACAGAACATGAGGAGAGATTTAACAAGGTGACTGGATGTTTGCACTCCTCTGCACCCTGCGGACATCACAGGCTTAGCCCCAAATCCTGCATTGACTCTTAGTTTAATTACTGTGAAAGCAGCTGCTTTTACCTGTGGTGTGCTCATTGCTTGTGATTGCAAATCAGTGTCTAATATAATCAATTTAATTACACATTAGCAACATAAAAACTGAGATTTTAGGGATAAAGTTTTTCATTTGGCACCTTTGCCCACTCCCACATCCTGCTTTTCACTCAAGGAGGATTTCAGGGGAGGTGCTTTGGCTGGGTCGCTCATATTTAATGTATCATGTTCCCTATACGGCGACAGCACTTGTTCCTGCAGGGCATCAGAGAAGGGAGGTATGGTGTCGTGATGTCTGGATGGCTTGAAGATCAGAAGTTTCCCAACTGTGGAGAGACCGTCCTGTACTGAACATCTGCCGCAGCTGCAAAGACACTGCAGAGATGGGCGTGCACAGAGGATGCGAGGAGCACATGGAGACTGGACTCAACTGTTAGTTGCTATAACCTCACTGGGACACTTTCCCCTTGTCTATACTGCTGCCATTGAGTTCTTCCCCGTAATGCGTAAATGGATTCCTTTTTGGTCTCTTTGGGTTGTGTTTGCGCATTGCACTGGCGACAAAGTTTGTGGATTTCAACTCAATAGTGAGCTCCAAATAACAAAATGCACGTGAAAAACTCATAATAGCCAACTAAGAAAGAGTTGTTCGACTTTTAGGGTTTTCATTTTATTATTATTTTTTTTTATAAAAAGAAAACTAAAAGATATCTTAACTAGTATTCCCACTGAACTCTCTCCACCTTCCCTGATTCACTCCGTCTGAATGCTCTTAAAGTACACATTTCAATAAAAAAAAAAGATGCATATAAATATATATTTTTAAACAACGTGGCTAAAAATATGGAACCCTCTTGCGGGAAAGTGGGGACGGGGTCTGTGGTCGCCGGCGGCGGAACCGGCGTGAGTGCAAAGGCGCCCAAACATCTGTGGAGGCAGCAGAACCAGGCGACGCTCTCTCCGCTCCACCACGCGCTGGCTGTGCGCAAGAACAACCGAGTGAGACAAAGAGGCTTTTCGGACACCGAGAGATACCTCAACCCGAGGAACATGGACCGGACTTACGCAGTGGACACGGGGCACCGACCCGGGCTGAAGAAATCCAGGATGTCGTGGCCGTCGTCCTTTCAAGGTCTTCGACGGTAAGGACAAACAGGGAAACTGCTTTTCCTCGCTTGTTTCTTTTAATTTCCCCTCGATGAAGATGGGCGTTGTGAGCCCGACTGACGCGCGAGAGCGGAGAAGTCTTTTTGCTGTATTTAGTCCTAACTTTCAGGAGGTTATCGTCCTTTTCCTTTCTTTCTTTTGGCTCAGCATCAGTTTTACATCACTTTTTGTTATTTTATAACAACGTTAACAACCTTTTTATGCTGTGAATTTAAAGAAGGAACGGTCGAACTATATGGCACAATCTGCCACCAATAGTGCAAGGAATAAAATTATAATAATAAAGAAATCATACAGAATAATCATAAGAGGATATAATGACACTTTCCACAGCCTAAACCTTACAAATATCGATTTTCCTTGGATTTTTTTAAAAGGTTGAAGCTCAGAGAAGCACAAAACTGGCTGTTTAATTTAGGTCAGCAAGACATGTCAGCCTGAAAAGGATGGCTTCATTTCTCAAGAAAAGGTACAAAGCTTAAAGGCAAGGAGGAACTCAGCTAAACATCTCAATAGTTACCACAGTCCTTTGTATTGATATCCATATTCTTTAGCTGGGCTATAAGTGGCACACTAACCAGAGAGTGGAGTCTTTTCTTACTAATTGTCCAAATAATTGGTTATGTTTGACCAAATGAAGATCAGAGGAAATATTTTTTGCTCGATTGTAAGCACATCACTTAGTGCAACATTCTCCTCATCTTAAGGTTGTGTTGGTTGTGTGGAAAAATGGATATTATATACTTTCTAGTGTCTCTACGTAGAGAACTGGCATTGCATTGCTATCTGCAAGGGAAGGTGATATACAGTAGCTCTATTAGATATACAACGACCACATTCAATGAAAGGACACATGAATCTGACTGACTGTATGTGACAATATGGATAATAATAACACACCTATGACAAGTGCTTCAGATGCTACTAGCACATGAGCGTTGAAGCAAGTGATGATTGTAATTGTTTGCAGTAACAGCAATTACAGTGAAGCACATCTTCAGACAGAAAGACAAAAGCAGCTCCGCACTCAGACAGCAAGGGTGTGAGGGGAAATGTTTCTGCTCTAATTACTCACTTCTTCTGGGAAAGAAGGAGGAAAAAAAGAGAAACGAAATGTAATGAAATCTGAGAAGGTCACCTCAGCTCATTGGCTTAAGTGACTGCTGGAGATGTAAGTTTCTGTCCGGTGGTTCGCTGTTTTTCTCCTTTTCCTCTTTCTGCCGCTAATGCAGGCTTGGATGACTGATACTCGCCTGCAGGTCCAGTCATCAGTCAACTATAGATTGTACAGTGGCTTGCGTGGCTTTTGGACAGAATGGTTCCTGCTATACTGACAGAACAGTCACAATAGAGAGAATCAGTAGGTCGGGGGTGGTATCACGGAATAGTGTGCTGAACTAAAACATCCATGCAATGTTGTAGTTGATAAATGTAAAAACAGATGCCCATGCAGCTCAGTTGCACATAATATCATTCAAGCTATGCCCATTTGCTCCAGGAGGGAAATTAGACTACAATTAGATTTACCCAAAACAAATCAAATTCCATACAGGCTAATTCTGTAAAAAGCACATTGCAAATGTGCAAAATAACACCAGGCTATATAAAACTTTGTCCCCCTTATGCCTCAGCCCAGAATGCAATTATTTGCTGCCAAAAGGGGTCCTTTGATTAGTTGTGCATGTATGAACATCAGGTAGATGCTTGTTTCGTTTTGTTTCTGCAGTTTTTTTCTATTTAATTATGTTTCAAAACTCACATCATTTTAATCTTTTAGAAATGTTTGAAGATAAACACATTATGTTCAGTGTAAGAATTATAATTTAAAAAACCATCATGATGCACTGTCCGCAGTGATAATGCAGGTGATTTTGTGGTGCACACATTTAGTAAGACAATGAAAAGAAAAGTATTGTTTAAAACAATACTGGTGCAAAATGTTTGTGAAATGTTTCACCATGTCGAGTTTAATTTAGATCTATCAGAAGAGTAAAAATACATATTAAAAATCTATTAACTCCATGTTCCACTTCTACACAGAAGAATTTCTCCTGATTATAGCCTCAAACGGGAAGCTAACGCTCTTGAGATTCATTAGAATCAATGTATTTAAATGCCTTTTTTATTGCAAACATGCAGTCTGCTTATGACTACTTGGAAAGATGGAAATCTTATTTCACCTTTATTTGAAGGTGTTTTACCTCTCAGGTATTGCCCAGCCTACACCATGCTGTAGTGTGATGCGTATGCTGTTTCTTCTGAAGCCATGCTTTTGACCGACCGTTTCAATTAACAAGACAGCAGAAGGTCACATATCTCCACATGAAAAACTCTGCAATCAAGTTGTAGCTGCAAGTAAGGTAAACAAGACATATATGCTGATTACTACAGACAGATACAAACAACTTTTGAGGCAGGACCCCAGCAGTAAGCTAATGAGAAGTGCCAGCTACTTGCTTAACACATACATTTAACAGCAGTTCTATAGAGAGAGCAACAACATTTTTTTTGCCTGAGAGCTCTGGTAATGTCAGCTGAGTTTGCCCAAGCAGCTGATCTGGCACAGAGTCCAGAAGCCCCAAGGTAAAACATATCACCCAAATGTGTCACAGTCTAGGCCAGGCCTGGATGGTGCTCAAGGCTTCTCTGAGACTGCTGTATGAATCTGGAGCATCCTTTGATGAGGAGATGACATCTCTCCCATTCCCTTTCTGTGGCTTGCCTGCCCCTGCCATGAGGTCTCTGCAGGGGACTTACTTTATCTTTTGAGATGTTGATGAAGACTTTGTGTTTTATTGTGTGAATCTAGTTGTATCAGGGTGTTTTATCTCCTCTCTGCAGATTGGAACCATATCACTGCACTCTCACTCTGCATTGTATTTAACAGCCACTGATTTCCTTTTCTCCAGCTGCTTCTCCCACTTTGAATGGCATTGCCAGAGTGAGGCTTTTAACCAGTACAAAGCATAACCCTCACTTGCTATGTCATTAGATCCCAGGGGTGCTCGGGAGAAAGGCAGGGTTTGCTATTGGCTACATGACTATATATAACACCAGTCATGCTTGTAATCACAGTAGCATTTTATAGGATTCCGTGATACTGTGACAGTATACATCCACTGCATATCTGCACCCACGGTAATGTAAAAAAGTGCAAATGAAGACAGTGCAGTCATAAAACGTCCCATCAACAGAAATCAGCATTAAGATTTAAGTAGGTATTTGTGAAGTGAAATTTGAGTACAATTTTCTGAGTGTGTAAAATATTCCGCCATGTTTTGTCCTACAGTGAATTAAAGGCACACAGAGGATAAATAACTGGGTCTTGACCATGGACTATGCAGAAAAGACTGACGGAGCCTTCCAGTAGGTTTCTTAAGAGCAAAAGTGAGGCTTGTTAGGCTGTTCTTACTGTCGATATCTTGACAGTGTCACATGTTTTGTCGCTCCTGAAAAAAACAAGACTGGGCAAAGAGTTGGAGCTAATATGAGTTTTATGTCTCTTAAGCTCAGAACTGCCTTTAGCTTAGAACTAGCTGAGCTAACAGCAGTCTAACGGGAACTAACCAACTACCAGAGTAAGGTGGGCTAAAGGTAAGGCGCGCTGTTAGCTAGCTAAGCACAGCGTTTGTACCACACTCTGTTTTCTTGTCGTGGATATTGGATACCTGTAAATCCAAAAGACACAGCCATAATTATGCCAAATTTCAAGATTAAGTAACGTCTAAATGGATGAGTTATGAAGAAAAATCACCCACTCACAGTTATCATAGCTTTTCTAAACCTATTAAATCTAAATGTTTTGTGCACCGGGCTGTGAACATTAATATTTCTGCAATGAAGTTGGTCTTTTAAACATGACACTATGGAAATTTCCTCTGTTTTGGGGCCTCTAGTAGATGAGGGATGAATTGCAATTTTTGCCACTTACACGTAGGCATCACTTGTTTCCAGCGGAGGCTGCTGCTTGATCTTAACCTGCTGATTCAGACATAAATAGAAAGTGAATTGAATATGCTCTTCAGAAACCTGATCATGTGGATTGAAAAGTTTTTCATGCAGACGTTTTTGGGTAAGCAGTAGTCAGTTTTAGTCTGAGGCTGTAATAAAGCCCTACCATTCTTTGTTACTTATAGATCTAAACACAAACCTATATACTGAAAGCCTAATCCTTTTCAGAACTTCCTAGGTAAGGTTGAAGATGTGTGATACATGCTCAAGTTTAATTCATAACCTTTACCTTTTTGAGCGAGATTTTATAAAGTTCAGCATTAGAAAAAGAATGAAAAAGTTTTTCCTTTTACTCACACGCGTGGTCTTGTAAAACCAGACAGCAGGCATGAGTCTAAGAAAAAGCTCTATAAAGTTTACATTGAATTTATTTGAATCATATCTTTTCATGAAATCCCCTTATTGATCTTTTCATTAAATGTCTTTCCTGGGGATGTGCCAAGCTTAATCCACATTAGTCTCTCGAGGTGAAGTGAGCTCTCTGTTCTTGTCTGTCATATGTGCAAAATTGATATTCTAACTAAAATATCTGACAAAATTGCTACTGAAATAAAGAAATTATCTGGTGCATGAGAACTGACTCAATTAAAGCGACTCGGTTATTATAGGTATACATATCTGGGGGCTTATTTATACCGATACACGCACACACACACAAAATAGGTGTGGAAATTTTAGGATTTTTATGCAGAAATCAATCATTTGTTATTGTAATATGCATGTTGCTTCCAGATGAAAGATAATCACAGTAATTATCTAATAGGAGGCTCGTACCTATTTGTTTGAATCCAGGTGGGGACTTATTTTTTGCCAGGCAGTGTGTGTGTGTGTGTATTACTTGATGCATACTTGGGGTTTGCCATGTTTGCTTTTACTCACTT
>JBAMHX010000013.1:11210598-11222232 GCA_037177515.1 Pseudomugil tenellus
CTCCACACAGATAGGCCACCGCCCGAGCCGGGGATCGAACCGGCAACCTGCTTGCTGTGAGGCTACAGCGCTAACCAGTAAATTGAAATGGACAAAACGGATGAAATGTATCCTCCCATGCACCCTTCTCTGTAGAAATTAGTTTAGCTATACAAGATCAGGAACTACAAACATAGTGTTTAATGATATGCATTTGCTAAGAGTGAAATGTTCATGTGAATTACACGAAGAGCACTCACTGACTTACTAAATAAACATCAGTAAACATCAATTGTAAATTCATTACCTTTACTTGATTTCTTTTGAGGAATAAATGAATAATTACATGGTTCTTTAGTACATTTATTTTCCAAGTGTTTGCCACACTTAAATTGAACACACTTAGTTAACATATACACGTCTGAATTGGTGGGGTAATTAATTCAGCTCCAGGATTTTTTGTGTGCCTGCAGATTACCGTGACATTAAAGTGTCATCAAAACCAGAAGGCCCAATTTTTCAACACTTTTAACTTCCTTTGAAATAAATGTTTATTATGGATATTTGCTGTAAGCTAATTAAATGATTGAATACATCCAGTGATGTTGCTTGATTTTCATTCTGCAGCTCTTTGAGCAGTGTTACTTGTGAATAAACTCTGTTCTTATAATTGAAAATATCTAGTGACAACACACTGTTAAGATGTTCAAAAATTTCCTTGTTCATTTTGAGATATGTAATATCTGACTGGTCTGCTTCTCAATGTGCAACACATTTTTTCCACTTCGAAGTGGCCTCAGTGGGGTTCATCCTGTCTCTGCCATCTGGCCTAAACGCTCCTCTGCAGATGTCTGTTACCTGCTTTGTGCTGCACCGAGAGCGTAACCTGAATTAACAACCTATTTTGGATCCTTTCAAAGCGCCAAAGACCTGCTTTGTCCTGTGACCAGTGAGACATATGGATTATGCAGTGAGGGCACAAAACATTTGGACAATGGTTTTAGATCACAAAAAGTGCTGAAAGTTCACACTTATAAGTTTACCTTTGAAATGGTGAATACTGGTAAATAAAGAAATTTTTTCAACATTTGAACATCTTAACAACACCACATTAAAATGGAGACTTTAAGCATTAGATAGCACTACTGCATCGTTGAATGGATTTGTTTACAGCAGCAACGCAGATACAATCTGAGTTCCTGATTTAATTGTTGACCCACATAAACATGCACACTCGTCAGCTTTTGCCTCTTCTGGTGACCTCAATTGTCTTTCATGGCTTTATTAAAGACTGATATCACCTAGTGTGTTGCATGATTGATACCTTAGGGTGCTGTCATTGTAGATTTAAACCTCTCTAGGATGCAGTTATGAAATTTTGTCATCAAAAGCAGGTGCAGATATGAAAGCTTGTTGGGTTTCTGAAAGCTTGTGATTTACTAACAGACAATGCCATAATTAGTTTCTCTTTTGCCTTCAGCCTTTGTTCAAGAATGAAAAGTGATTAAATTAGTCAGTTGATTTTATGTTCTGCAGAGAAAGAAATTACACAACTTACACCATGCTTTCCTTTAAAAAAAATTTAAACATTAATCTTAAAGGAGACGCTTTTGAACAGTATAAACATCTGAATCTTTTCACTGTTTAGTTCAGAGTTAAAAAAAAGCAGAGCATGTGTAACTATATTGATAAACTAGTGCTGCATAACTGATCTTCTGTTATTTACAATACAGCTTGATTATTGTAAAATACAGATACTCTTATCAGTATGGCTAAAATAAAAAGTTGCAATCATAGGTGTTTTCATGAGTTGTACCTTAACTAGCATGAATTTAGTTTGGGCTGGCTCATTTTTCAGGAAGAAAGGTGACATTCTCAAATGCTGAATGTTATAGGAGGAATGAATAGAAAGAGGAAAATAAGTTTTTGGAGGGTGTCCTCTCTGCAAGTAGGCTGTGGAGGTGAAACTGCTTCTGTGAACAAAGAGGTCATTGTATAAAGGCAGTCTGGTGGTTTTAGAGGTTGTGGAGCTCTCTGCAGTGAGATGGACATCTAATAATGTTATCTGATCAAAAGATGTCATTTACAGATGTGGATAGCGTTGCTGTGCTAAAGACCTAAATTCAAAGTGATGACATTGCAAATTGTCCCTGTGACATTTTAATGCAAAGCAAAAGAGGATTACAACCCTATCGTCATGCACAATTTAGAAGAAGAGACCCTGGGAAAGGGGGGGTGTAGACTAGTATTTTGATCTCTTTAATGATAAAAAACTACATTGTGTCTCCTTTTATTATAAAAGACAAGGAGTTCATGGTTTGCAAAAAGAATTTTAAACTTTGGTTCATCCGACCACAGAACAGTTTTCCTTTTCCCCTCAGACCATTTTCATTTAGTTTTTGCCCAGAAAAGAGAGCAGCATTTCTGCATCATGTTCGCTTATGGCTTGTTCTTTGCATAATCAAGGTTTATCCTGCATGAATGGATTGCAAAGTGAGCTGGGATTTCTGCAAATGTTCCTGAACCCATGCAGTGATTCCTAGTCTGTTTTTAATTCCCTGCTGCCTGAGGGCCTGAAGATCCTGATATTCCAGTTGATTTTTATTCTTGTTCCTTGCAGACAAAAAATCCTCTTAATTCCCTAAATATTTTGATGTTATTATACACTGTAGATGAAGGGATGTTCAAAATGTTCCATTTGACATTATTCTGAAATTGTTCTGCAGTTTTAGATGCAGTTTGTCACAGACTGGAGAACCTCTCTCTATCTTTGCATCTTAGAGATTGTCTCTCTGAAATGCTCTTTTTATACCTAGTGATGTTACTAGCCCACTGTTAATTGAGTTGCCAAATGGCCCTCAATTCATTTTCCAACCTTTTGTTACACTTGTTCCAATGTATTTGTACATTACAGTCAAAAAATAATGTTAACTTTATGAGAGTGAAGAATGAAAGAGGATAATGACAGAATATATACAACATGGGTGTACTGGGTATAAAATAAACTAGCTATAGACAGGTGGCCATAAAGAACAGATAAATCCCCTCCGCTAATGACAAAGTGACCTTTGCATATGTTATTGAGGCTGTATTTATAGGTTAAACATGAAGTCAAATGAATAATTACAGCACATGGAAAACACTAGAAAAAGGCTAAACTAAGCATGAACTCAGCAAATTGTATGTCATACATAACAAGCAGCTTCCTGCAGGTTTGAATATTCTAGAAAATGAGAAGTAATTATCAGCTGCTACTAAATCAACAAACTGGTAGAGTTTATGTGAAGATGCAGTTTGTAATAACAGCAGCAATTATCACCTCGGTGATAATATCATGATCACTAGAGTAAATAAGCTTTTTTTCATCAGTGCTGTACAACGCTTTATGTTTACTCAAGATAAGGAAATGATGGGACTGACACCATCTGGACCTGCAGCCTTGTTCTGGTTCAGTTTCATCAGTTGTTTCATGACTTGATTACAGAAGAGTTACAGAGTTGAGGTGGAGGCAGAGGGGGTTTCAGGAAGTCCTGATATGGAGGGAGATGAGGTTGTGTCCAGGTCCTTGACTGAGCTGCAGGGTGACAGAGTGGAGGTGTGACAGGAAAGCTGTAGGCTCATGCGGCTAGCATGTAGGCTCATTTCAGCTAGCAGTCTGATTTCCCTTGTGCAGATCTTTTCCTTAACAGTAACATGTCCAGGATGACACCAACGTTGGTTAACCAGTACTGCAACTCCACCTCCCTTTAGTTTTCCACTGATCTGTTTATTGCAGACTGCATGGACCTAGTGCAGATTCTTTACAGTCTGGAATATGTTCCGTTAGCACCTGGAACTCATCAGTTTTGTTAGCTAGCGAACTAATATTACCTATCAAAACATTTGGAAGAAAGGTTTAAATCTCCACCATTTATCTCTCTACCTCACTTCTGTTCGCATCCTCTTCTCTTTTTTCAACTCTATTAGGATTTGAGGTGTTATTTCACTGATAATCTTGAATTTGGAGAGCATTATCAGTTGATCTCGGAGGTAAACAAGTCTCGTTGCCGTGGAGATTCACCATAACAAGTTTTAAAAGAGCAGAAAAAATATGCAGAAAATCTCTGTGGAGCACAGCTTCTTACCAGTGTGAAAATTCCTCTTGGACAAGCCAAATTGACAGCTCATGTCTGTCAAAAAAGACTCCTATTATATAAAACACAGAAGTTAAGATGGAGCTACTACAGTTTGCAGCGACGTAGCGGCACATTCCAGAAAAAAGGAAATAAAAGCCATTATAATTGCCTTACGATTAATTGGGTTAAATGATTACCTAATTGCAACCTGTCAAGGATGTACCCCGCCTCTCGCCCTTTGTCAGCTGGGATTGGCTCCAGCTCCCCCCCGACACCATTTCGGAATAAGCGGTAAATAATGGATGGATGTATGGGTTATCTATTTGGACATAACTGCATCTTTTTACGTGTCTTGAAATTACTTTATGGAAAACTGGCATCACTACAAATATCACTTGACAATTACATTTTTTTCACAAAGGGTAAGTTGCACACGACGCAAGCAATAGTTCCACTTTTACACTGTGATAGAAAATTTAGTGTTTTTTGTGAAACTATGTTTTAGCAAAAACGTACCCATTGCCTGCTTTACATGTAACTTGATGACACGAACACCTGACATTTTGAGGAGAAAATACCGACAACTTTGTTCTGAGGTTTTAGCCATGGGGGAGAACCGCTGGCAGGATGTAATGCAGAAGTCGCTTTGGAAATCAGCTTTCTTTAGAACATGCTAAGAATAGCAGATAAGGCTTCTTGTTGCATTGATATCAGTACTGCTTGTCTTTGCACATGTCCATGATAGGGAGGAGAAAATGGAAAGCAACAGGGCAGAAGAAAAGAAAACATAGGAGAAGAACCCTTTCTCTCTCTCTAGCATACATGGTCATTCACACCTAAGCAGGGAAGACATCTCAATGGTCCATGCATTTGCTTGGGCACATCAACCCTCAAGCTCATCTCGAAAATGTACAATTTAGTGCATGTATGAAGACTTAATGTAAATATTGTGCTGTTGGTATTAATGCATCTATGCAAACTACCTCTACAAAGCTCTTTAAGAAATAAAACATGCAACCATTTAGAGATATTCACTGGACCAACACTATCAATAATTACGATAAAAATGATAGTCAGGGAAGCTGTTGGTTGCAGAGTGTGGCAAAGAAGAAAGAAGGTTAATTGTGTCTTTTTGTGTTCTGCTGCATGGGCGCTTGGAAACTGTAGGTAGATAAAAAAAAACAGTCAGCCAATCAGTCACACCGCAATAAATACAATTCCCCAGCCAAGTGCAAGCAGGGACAACAGATAACAGCTCAACCAAACATGCACTCACTGGGCAACCTGCCACTCAGGTGATGCAACATCTGCCTAACATCTGCACTTGCAGTCAACATTCTGACCTGTGTTTCTCCTTCCTTTTTCATCAAATAACATAAACGTTCCTCTCTGTTGGTTTGGGCTTGGATACAATTCACAGCTCAAATGAGGAGCCACAGTTGAGTTTTTGTTTTCTCAACCCAACCCAGTCATAGATGCTTTAGAACCAGACAATCGAGGTTACTTCCAGAGGTCACCTACCCACTATGAGGCTCTTTTGAAAGCAACATAACTTATGCGTATAGAAATGTTGTTTATTTGCTGCTTATTAAAAGTAAAAAAAAAAAAAAATAAAAAATGGTGTATTTACTACATCATGCCTTCAATGTATTTTAAGGGTTAATTGTGGCCTTTTTATATCTTCTTAGCTTCTTATATCTTCATAATTAGCCATAAATAATGTGACTTTTTAAAAAATTAATGCAGATTTATTCTAGTGTGTCAGCAAATGATTACTGCAGATGCCCTTGCTGACACATTTTCTGCCTGAGCTTTTTTCCCCAATCTGAAAGTCAAGCAGCACTTTCTGGTTCAATTTGATCACTAAATGAATGTAACTGTTTAATAATCGCTGTAGGTCTAAAAGGAGTAAAATAAAGACTGTATCAGTCAGAAACATTACTATGTGTTTAAAGTGTCCACAGGCAAAGCATAATCACAAAAAAGGCAAAAAGCAAGTCATATGAATAAATGATTAATGTACGCATGAGTGTACTAATAGACTATACATTTGTAAACCTGATAGTATGGAGCAATGCAGTTAGTATTTAAAGTTGTGAGAGTGAGGCTAAATGCTTTATAGCTTTACAGCAGAAGAGATGAAAGCTGAACAGATGTCAGAGTCTTAAGTGACTCTTCAGCAACAAGCACAGAAAAAATGAGCAGGGTAAGTCTGAGCAGGCAGACAAAAGCTTAACTGTGCGGGAGTAAGCACTTCTTCTCCATGTGGAATTACATATTAAATTGCACAAGGCACAAGAAGAAAGAAATAATATCCTCAGTCTTTCCATAGCTTTCATTCCCAACTTTTTACTGTTTTATTGGTTAAAAATAGTTTTCAGTTTAGGATTATAAATCTCAAATGAAATGTTCTCTTCACATTTACTTAAGTAGTTTTTCTTGGTCTGGGTCACTAGTCAAACCTCTACAGAGAA
This sequence comes from Pseudomugil tenellus, assembly GCA_037177515.1. Lineage (NCBI taxonomy): Eukaryota > Metazoa > Chordata > Actinopteri > Atheriniformes > Pseudomugilidae > Pseudomugil > Pseudomugil tenellus. Next base: position 11,217,167 of record JBAMHX010000013.1, read on the forward strand.
GGAATGTAGAACTGCTAAGTGGTGCAACTTGGGCACTCACTGGTCAAATGAAATGGCTCTTAATAATCATGCTTCTACAGGAGGGTCTCAGTGCCACAGGAGGCAAATAACTAAGGACCTCTGCATGGTGCAGCAAGTATATTGGCAATAAGATAATTATAGCAACTGAACATTAAAATGACAAAGTGAGACAGCTGCTCCTTCTTTGCAATGAAAGAAAAGAATATACAAAGAGAATACCATTCTTTTGTGTGGTATTTGACACTTTGCAAGTTTTTTACAATACATGCCCAACAAAAGCTAAATAGCGAATGGAGGTGATTTCATCAAACATGTGACTATACTGAAGAACAGCTATCTCACTGCTCACTGACCGTAAACTGTTGGACTGACATGAAATCCCTGAAAACACATCAGAATTGGGGAAAAGCAGTTGACTGTATTTATAGTCAGAAAAAAGTTTTCTTTGTACACACTTGCAAGAAATGAAAAAAGACAGATGACTAGACTACTGTAATACATCAAAACAACTGAAATCCATTATAGGAAAATGTTCTGACAAATAGAGGCGGGATAGTTTTCTGTCTTTTGGGTCTGATGGAAAAATGTTAATAGAAAAGCTCCTTTTGGATGAAGGGGGTTAGCAAAAGAAATTTGCCTGTTTCAGGATTCCTCTCACATAACATGGCAATTTTAATAGATTAAATCTGTCATTGTTAACTTGATAAGGTTTTTATAACTTAATTTTACCAAAAGATCTTGCTTTAAAGTACAACCAGACATCTATTTTTTATAAATTCAGACTTCTACATAAAAATATTAGGATGTTATTTGATGTATAGATGATGTGTTGCTGGAACAACACATCATCTATACACCCTGTTGGTCCCCTGTTGTGACCAACGACCTGTAATATCAAATGTAATTTCCCACGACTAGCGATAACAGCCTCTCATCTCTGCCCCCCACCCCCCGCTATGACATACAGACTATAACAACATTTAGTCTCCATTAAATTTTCCTGTAATTTAGCTTCTTGCTAATTAACATAAAGGAAATATGCCACCTTGCTTATGTGTCACATTTATGTCACATTCATTGGCCCCAAAAAATAATCAGACACATGAATATTGGTAACACAATGACTCTTTAATTCTACATGCACATTTCATTTGGTGACCTTTAGATGTGAGTAGGTTGGAAGTCTGAGGATGATCAATCAGGATGTTCTGTTTCTGCTCCTTTGATAAACTGAACATCTTCTGACTGTAGCTTTATGCTTAATTCACATATCCAACAGCTGTATTGATCTCATCATCTAACTCCCAGCAAGAAAGCAACACATGCTGATACCAGATCCTGCTGAGCAGAATATTTTGCAACTCTCTATAGAGAAATGAGATTTCTTCATGTTCTCATGAGCTGCATGATACAAGCATGTGATATAGATTCATGCATCTTCAATTAAACTACAATGAAGCTATGTAACTTTGCATTTTTGTAAGTGACACACTGATGTATACAGACCGGAACTTACCATAGAATGTAAGAGACAAATCCAGATAAAATGAAGTATGATTGTACAAAAGACAGAATGTGCTAAAAGGTCATACATGTGAAGGATGTAAAGAAAAAGTTGCTTTTGTAAGCATTCAATAAACAATCATTTAAATATGGAGGGAGGTGATTAAATATCAGTCTGGTGCAGTTGCAGTAATTGGACTTAAGACCTACCTGCATTCCTCCTGGTCACCATCCTGGATAGCAATGTGGCAGCTGTGGAGGCACTGCCATCTCTGAGGATCTGAAGTGGGAAACCCACATAAACTGCTGTAAAGAGAAAAAGAAAACCAGGAGCGACTGCAAGTTCTCAGTCAACTAAGAAGGTTCAACCTGCAAAGGAAGTTTGTAACTCCAGTTCTACCCGTTATTGAGACTGCCCTGTTCCCTTTATAATAGTTTAGTTTGGCTCAGTTACCAAATATGAATGGAGAAGACTGCAATAGACAGAGGAGATAACTGATTCTTCTATGCACAGATATTCCCCCAGGATGCGGACAAGGACAGGTAAGAACATTTCAGATAGCTTAAATCCAAGTTACCACCTTTTTCATCTGGTACCTTCTAACTGGCGCTTCAGATCATAGAACACCAAAACACCACCTTCCAGGCATTGCTTTATATTTATCCTTGTAGTGTTTTTTTTTTTACCTCTGCCAGGGAGGATATGTTTTTGAACATTTTTACCTGTCTGTTAGCAACTTTATGCAAAAGGTATCTGGCAGTTTTTTGTGTATTTTTTCCTTTGAAAATGTATTTTGGTCCAACATAGATTCCATTCAATTTCAGAGTCATCTAGAAGGAACTGTGGACAGAGGTCCAAGTGCTTTTCTATTTTTTTAATTTATTATCACCATCTCTCAATGTCTATTTTGCTGTATATTTACATGTATCGTTACCATTAATCTTCTTGTATCTAGAAAAAAAACCTTTCATCTACAAATACTCTTGGCAATAAAGACTTTTTTTAGACTGTAATTAATAGCACCTTAAATTATTTGCAGTGTAAAAACACTGTGGGTTAATGGTTTGCTCTTCAGAAAGAAGAGGTTATATTTCCTCTGTGGATGTTGTGATCTGAGCTTCTGCTTTGTGACGGCTAGCACAGCTGTGTTTACACGTTAATACATGTGTGCAGTTTGGAGCACAAAACAGACAACACTGGTGCTTCCTCAAGACAGAGCTCATACAAGCTGCTAAAGAGCATTGGATTTGGCCTTAACTCTGGTTTTCTTTAATTTCCCCATTTTTCATGTATTTCAGTTTAACCATAACCATATTTTTAGGGGACAAAAATATAAAAAGATTTAAACTTTAACATAATTTTTTCTTCATTTCTTTTGACTACTGCTGACATTATTCCAGCTCAGTAGTGGGATCATGACAGGTATGCACAATAATTACTCTGCAGTTGCTGATAGCTTCTGCACATGTGAAGAGGACATGACACGTGAATGAAGTCACCGAACATGATTCTCTTTAAAGGGAAAAATACCAGAGTGAAGATGGGACAAAGAGCCTGACTCACCCGCCCCACTCCTGCGTTTTCTCTGCTATCCAGCTCAGACAGGGTCATACCACATGTTTCTGCTGAGGCAACATCAGCGGGAGAGCACATGTTGGAAGAGAAACAACGATGGAGGGGGGAGTAGATAAACAGTGGGAGGTAGAGTGGATGGTGTTTCTCTCTGAGGAGTTGGGGGCTACAGCAGGTATTGTATTGCTCTGCAGAGACGCAAAGAGCATCTAGAAAAGTAACATTATAATGTGTGGATGTGTGGATAACAGGCACGCTGCAGTAAGTGTGTGGTTAGATTAGATTAAAACCTTCACCTGTGCTGCCTCTAAGATGCTATCATTGCACAAAGTCCAGTATAGAGTATCTCTAAAGAGTTGATGCTCAATAATTCTGCCGATAAACACAATATAAGTGATCATATTTCTATCTCAGGAGAATTGCAGTGATCTAAAGAGGGTGGAAGAAAACTTGTCCTCCAGGCATCCCAGCTGAGCCATTCATTTTATGGATTATCCTCTCATGACAGAAGGTGTAACTCACACTATTAGCCAACACTTGATCCCCCACCCCTTTCCCAAACACTTGCACATATCACGTGGTTTAGTGTCTTTCCTCTTCCATGCATACAGTAATGGGCACAGACGTTCTTAATCCAATCTCTTAGTCTCTTTTCTCTGGGAAAAATAGATTGATATTACATGATTTTTAACAATTGTGGTCAAACAAGGTCCCTCAACCACCTGATCCCTTTTCCTCCATAAATGACAAAAAAATAATTAATTACTCATTTATTATATCACCGAACGGAGAGTGTAAGGGACATTATGGTTTCGCCCTGAATGCCGCCTCAGCTGGATATCCTTCATGTGAGTGCGATAACTCAAACAATTTTTACACATTTCATTTTCATACTCTGTATTCCTTTTTAGGTCCCCAATGGGACAACTTGTGTCAAATTTTGCGATTTTTGGATTTATGGCTTCCCCAGTAGGTGTTGGTTTACGCAGAAAAAGTCATGTTTTTGGTTATATTTCTGGAACTATTTGTGTCATTGACCTTGAATCAAGTGCAAATGAAAGTTCATCACCTCAGGATGTATCTGATCATGACATCATACCTGCCTTGTTCAGCTTTGTAGCTGAACGGTTTTGACTATCTTTGTAACTATTTGTTAGATTAACCTAAATTCAAGTGAAAAGGTTGTGACCTCAGGATGCATCTGGGAATGACACCATACCTATCTGGTTAAAATTCTAATTACTTGAGGTATACAGTCTACTTTCGTCATTATTGAGTTCAGTAAGGCTCAATGAAAAAATATGACAGATGACTTGTTAACATAGTTACAGGGTATTACATGTGCGGCTTTTGTATTTTGTCTATTGGAGGATTAAGGCGTTCAGGGATATACCCCTAGCTGTCGCTTCCATCGCCATAGGCGTTGTTTTTTTATGCCACCTCATCTAGCTCATGGGCACAGGATGCTGGACCCTATCCCAGCAATTAGCAGGCCACAGCCAGGGTATACCCTGGACAGGTTGCCAGTCCACCAAAGGACACAAAATACAAATACATTTAAATACAGTCTAAGGTTACTGTTATTAATTGTATATTCACAAAAAGAACATTAACTGCCTTCCTCATCATGTACCAAGGCCTATGCTATGTGTGACGGCTAGGGGTATATATCCGAATGCCCCCCAATACTCAAATTGACACAATATAGCAATATAAAGTTGCACATGTTCAGTCCCAAAGCTCCACCTGGTGTGGAAACTTTGAACCAGTCCGGTATGACATGAGGACAGGAAGCACCCTGAGGTCACAACCTTTTATTTGCACTTGATTTGAGGTCAATGAGAGAAATAGTTCCATAGATATCCATCCATCCATCCATCCATCCATCCATCTTCTACCGCTTATTCCCGTACGGGGTCGCGGGGGGGCTGGAGCCAATCCCAGCTACACAGGGCGAGAGGCGGGGTAC
>JBAMHX010000013.1:11223564-11245873 GCA_037177515.1 Pseudomugil tenellus
TAAATATTAGAACACATTTTGTGTGCATTTGTTCACATTTGAACAAGCAAATGACTTCACACTGTTACAGCATATAAACAAGATACACAAGGCTTTCAACCTTCCTGAGACCACCGCGTTTACAACCCTGAGCTATTTCTGGAACAACTCTGATCTTTGTGTCCTTCTCTCCTCTCTGGTTTGCTCCAAACCCTTCTTCCTTATCCCTGTGGTCATTTGTATTCATACACTTTCATTTACTGTCACCCCGCGTCAGCTACAGCATGCTTTGAGCTCCCCTCTCGCTTGGCAAGCTGTTCTGCTAGTTTTTCACCCTAACTCTCCTTAGTCCCTCAGTCCCTCCCCCCCATGTATTTACTCTCATCATGGCAGGATGGATTTACGCCCGTGTCATACACTGAATAACAGCCATTACCTTGCTCCAAACAATCATGGCTAAATATTAAAGTATGCACAAAGGTTGTGTTTCAGCTGCATTAAAGTGCATATGCACACATTAAGCAAGCAGTAAGACCTGCTTAGACTTCCAGTAGACTTTTCCAGTAATAATATCGGAACAAAATATACTGATAAATGAAATACTGATAACAAGCTCTTATGTTTAGCATGCATACCCTAATCATGTGGTGTGATTCAGGTGACTTAATTTCTATAATTTAAAAATAAAATGTAATCATAGTCTCTGAAAAATTTGCATCACCATTGGTTGTAAACGGCAACATAGCACTATTGTACCACAGCCTTCTTGGTACATGCATTTGTTTTGAGTCCAAAAGAAAAAGTGTGTGACCTTTAATCATTAGTGTGCAGGAGTCCCTGTCAGGGTTGGGTACAGCTGTACAAATCAAGCCACTGTCCATGAGAGTCCAAGGTAGCAGCTGCACTGCATAGCAGCAAGATGTAGTATTAATGGAGAGAAGGCAGAATTCTGCTTTGTAAATGGTAGTAATACAAAAAGAATAGTTAGGACCCAGGTGTTCATAGATGAGAATGGACAATACGAACAACCTTAAGCATAGTTTCAGACTTGCAAAAACAAAATCGGATTTCATATGCATGAAAACAAATTAGAGGGGTATTATTATTAGAGGGGAATTATGGGTATAACCTGTTATGCATAACCTAAACTCTCAGTGTTTTTGAAAGCATCTTGATTGTTTGCTTGGTTTTGTGTCATTTGGTATTACTTTGCTTTTGTTTTGAAAATAATTCCAGGGCCTTTTATTTTGGAGAAAGGGTTTAGAGAGAGAACAGGCATGCTGGTTTGGAGGGTGTTAGCCAGAACTTGAACCGGGGCTAGCTTCATATTCATGGATTAATCACTCATTCTGCTCACCCTGTTACTATTTCTTGTGGGGAAGCTATTTGTAATATTTATTGTGGCAAAGAAGTCTGCAAAGTCATAGTTTACTTGAGGATTTCTGTCTTATCTTAAAAGGATTTTTTCCTTAAAACCTATGGGAGCTGCTCATAATTTAAAGTTTGCTTTCACTTTTTGTGTGTTTTTCCCAGAAGAGTGGACTACAATTTAGCTTTTACAAAGTGGACTGCTTTCACTACAAGCAGTAGATAATCTGAAACAAGAATCTAAATCTTTAGGCTCAAATACAAAAACGACAGGGAAAGACCAGTTATAGCTTAGATCTTCAACAAATAACGGTAACGGTAAACTATGGGGGGGGGGCACAATCTTTTCTTTTCTCTTCTTGGCTCATATGCAATGTAGTCAGCATTTTACTGATGGCTATGCTTGCATACATTTCTAAACATATTCTGCCATCTGTTGGCCAGATACATAAAATGAATCGTTCACCCTGAATATTCTCCAGAAGGACTTGCTCTGATCATGTGTTTAGATGTGCTACATTTGTAGAACTATTTAGCTTTACTGTTCCGTTTTGCCATTTGTACTTTATAACATAAAACTAAAAAATATGCTGATAAATATTTATGCATTAGTGAAACAGAGGTACACAGTTGCTTGACCAAAGTTATTTTATCTTGACTTTTGTTTTTACCTGTTTTTTTTTTTTTTTGCACAAAGGGAAATGAGGCCATTGTTTTAAATGCAGTACAGTTAATTTTTTCCTTAATCAGATTATCGTTCTTATGAATGGTCTGACACACAAACAAACTAAAAATAATTTAAAAAAAACATATTTCTAGTTCAGATTATTTTATTATCTCATGTTTATCATTTTAGCATAATGCAGTAAAACTGTCCGTTGTTCAGCTCTAGATTATTCTATCTGCTTTTAGCCTAAAACATTTTTAGATTAAATTTGGTTTGATTAGAATGCTATATTCATCTAATATTAATATATTATTGGAATGATTATTATTAATACTTTTTAAAAATTGCGGCGTTCATCCACTTTAGAAGCAGTATAATTAGGAGAAAACTATTATATTTCACTCTATTTATTATAGTTGATGCTTTTGTCTTCTGCTAAAACTCCAGTACATTCCTTTCTTTTACAGCTCAGACCCTTTAATCCCAACTCTTCCCCTTAGGATTAATAAGGACACAGTGTTTCTAAAGTTAAAGTGTAATAGTAATCTTAATACTAAGCTAAATAATTACTTTGTTGTCATTAATTTGTCCTTTAAGCAACTCCAACATTATCGATGTACCATGGTGGTTTCCTGGATCAGTTGCTGTGTCTGACAATAGACAAAGATATCCACTTGAGGGAGACAGAGCTGCATAAAAATTTTGGAATTATTATATCTGTAAGAAATATTTTAGCCAGTCATAACCTGCATTCACTCTTACATTCAAAGACGTTCTTGATGACATCCTTCTATGATGATAAATGTTTTTTTTGTTTGTTTTTTGGTTTAAAACTGCGCAACAGCCCAGTAAATTGCATTTTATTTAACAATATTTCAGCACAGTCGCACTATCCATCTTATACCAGACCAAAAAATTAAGAACCTTAAGATGTAACTATAGAAACAGGTATATGTAGTAAATCTTAGTCATGTAGGGCATCCTAATGCCAATGCCAAGTCAGACTCCAGACTGTGCTCTGTGAGGTGACAGCATGATGTGTGCTGCCAGAGAGACATCCAATCTGTTGAGATTTAAGTGTTTTGCGTATAGCTTGTGTTTTTACACAAAGATTTGAGGCGTTATTTGAGCGAACAGTGCAACTCTTAAAGTTTGAATTTTTTTATTTATTTATTTATTTTTTTGCTTTTGTCTTTCTAAATGACAAAACTTGAGGCAATGGTTAAATTTAATATAATAATAAATGACATTATGAAACCATTCAGTTTTTCTTCTGTATGTTAAAGTCAGGATTGTCTGGACTTTTGTGTTGTACAGCAATCATACCGTTGTTGGGAAAACTATTATATAATACTATAAGCTTCAGTGCACATCGTTACCCACACAAAATGCTACTTCCAGCATCATTTTCCCCCTTGAGACTCTTCAGGCAGTTTTTATGCTTAACACAAGGGGTGTTTGATCCACATCATAACTGGATGTCTGTGCATTCATGGAAGTATAATTTAAAATCTTATTTGATGGGCTATTATATTACATTTCAGTGAGATTTTTGCCTAACAGTCATTTTTTTTTGTTTTAATATAAAGTTTAGCTCATTTAGATTTTAGACCGAAAGCAAATATTTTTTTCTGGTATAATAGAAGTGGTTCTCTGTTAGAACCTGACCTTAATGCCAATAATCTCTGCAGTGACATGTGCTGGTGTTTTTTTCTTCTTTTTATGTATATATTGTTGTGTTTTTACGGTGTAGGTCAGTTTGAGTGTATGGATGTACTTCACTTTGTCTTGTGTATTGGCTTACCTTTTCTTGCTTTTGTTCCCTTAGCCATTAGTTCTTGGCAAATCCACTTGTCCTTCTCCATCCATGTTGCCCGTGGTAACCAGGGGGGAATGCTCATAGACGTCATGCTCAGCAACAGGGAGTGGTTATGAAAAAAAAAGCATCAGTGAAGAAGAAATAGAGTTAGAATGGAACAAGAGAATATGATGAATGGCTTTATCCAGAAGAAAAACAGAATAACAGCAGTGGTGTAAAATAATCATGTGAGTAAAAGCAAACCATCATCCAAGTGAATGGTATTTTCATCTCTGTAATACGAGCTAAATAAGATTGTGGTGGGTACAATATGGACATAATCATCCTAGTGTTCACCAAGCATGATGCCATTGGCAGAGGTTTTTTATTTCTTTCTTGTTTATTTATTTAAGTCTTCAGTCTTTTAAGATTGTAGTGGGCAATCTTATATGACACTTTATGTGTGTCATGTCTCTGATCCTCAAGGATCAGAGACAGACTTGAAGCTCTCCCTCGCAGCTTCTCTTTTAGTAACACTTACTGTAGATGCCTAACTGAAGTACCATGGGGAAGGATATTAACTCATCATCCCACTTCATTCAGACTGCCTCAGCTTCACTAATATAGAAGAATTTTCAAAACATTGTAGCTAATGTAAAGTGTAGAACTTCTCTGACATACCCACTCAAGATGCTGTTTAGTTTTTTATTTTTATTTTTTGCTCTTTGTTCTCACCTTGTTTAACAGTAGCAGTGACATGGCTGTAACATTACTTACCTTATGTGTTTCACATTATGTTAGATCTTTTGGATGCTGCCACATCCAACAGTAATGACACTGGACATGTAAAAAAAAAGGATCATAAATGTTTAGTATATCTAAAATAAGATTTCTTGATTATCTCTATCCAGAATATGGTGAGATTTTAAGCAGCTCATAATTACTAAATGCAATCAGTTCCAGCCTCTGTCCCAGACTAAGCTAGCAGATCCTTACACGGATTTATTATGTTCGCTGTGTAATTTCCATAAACAGAAGTCATTTTAAGACACGAAGTAGACACCGCTGAGATTTTGCTGCCTTAAGACTCACATATCTCAGTTTGTTCTTTGTATGGTTTGAATCTGCAATCATATGCTCTTGCAAAAAACTGTTACATGACGTGCCCACTGTAACTTCAAACATATATTTAGATGATTGGTGAAGTTAACAAATCAAGTTAGCATTAGCAGCGTTACCTTCTTCCCATCGTTTGTGAAGTGATGGTATTTTTTTACATGGCATATGAAATTGTTGGTGTTACATGATGTAAGTATTTCAGATTGTTTTCCAAGAAACTTCTTATGGCTCCTTGACAAAAAACTAGACCGCCGACATTGCTTCTTCAGTTACCACACAACATCCCATAAAGCTGTGCTGCATTATTATAATGTGACATTCCCATACAACTACACATATACAAACACCTATATAATATAATATAATATAATATAATATAATATAATATAATATAATATAATATAATATAATATAATATAATATAATATAAAAACCAAACATCTTTTGTGTTACTTTCAGTTGTAGCGACAACATGTTCGTGAACTTCTGACGATGAAATAGCTAAATTGTGTGTTGCATGCATGCCAGAGAGTATTTGGAGAAATAAGCCCAGTGTTAGTTTGTTCACACAAGCACTTCACAGCAGGAGATTCATAACTGAAAATACAAAGACGTGGCATCTGGTTAAAGTGTATTAGAGGTAAAATATGATGCAAAAATATGCTGTAGAAATGTTTTATTTACAGCACATCAAGAATGACTTATTGGAGATTATTTTTGTGTTGATCACAGTAACACGTTTGTCTGGTGGTACAGTATCTACAATATGGGGTGAGATATTTATGAGCTGACAAGCATGCTAGTTTGAAATTTTATGCTTTTTATAGCTAGAGCCAGAGCTTATGCTGCCTTAGTCTTCAATCCTGTATCCTCTTTGATCTTTTAAAACAGAAAGCTTTACCTGAAATGAAAGCTACCGTCATATTCGATTTTGTATATAAAAAAGTACTCTTAAGCCTTTTGTCATGTACTTGATGTAATTATTTGTTTACCTTTTCTTTTTATTACTTTTTGTATTGTTAAGAGGTGCTGTGATTTATGAAGCTGGTGGTAGATGGTTACCAAGATGGTGGTTCGGCTCCAAGGTGTCAGTCTCTGGTTAGGCTTCTGTGCATTTAAGATGTGTTGGATTGGTATAGTATGCTGTAAAAAAAAGTGTTACACTGGTGTAAGGTTCATGACAGTATGCTTCTTTGTTGGTTGTTAGGATATTGTATGATATAAAGAGGGATTCCAGTTAGATTCAGTTTGCTTGTAGGACCTTCCCAGTTGTTGCTGTAGGCACAGGTGTGGAAATCCAGTCCTTCAGTTTTGTTGTTTCCATGTTGCAACACACCTGTCTGGAATAATGGATTGTTGTGAAAAATTAAAAAGCTGTTGTATATATTTGATTTGAGTTATATGTGTCATAGCAGGGAAACAGCAACCAGCAGAATAGCGACCCTCGAAGACTGGAGCTTCACACTCGAGGAGTCAGTGATATCTGAGAGATGCCGCTCTATCAGCTGTAAATTAAAACTATCTACTCAATCTCACATGAGCAGAAATGCGGAAGTGACAACTTCCATCTCACACTTTTATAGCAATAAGCATGCCCACTTCAAATGTGCGAACAATCACACAATGCTTCTTGATGTTAGAATGTAACAAACCAAGTCGCCAGTCATACTGATTATAGCAAACTATCCTGGTGTGAAAGGAGTTCATGGTGGGAGGACAAGTTATAGGTTAATAGTTGCATTGTATGTGCCATTTGGCAAGTTTACTACTTTTCTTTAGGTCTTTTAATGAAATCTAATTAGAGATAGTGTGGATTGCCTTTAAACAGTGTGAAAACAACTATCGTAATAAGTTGAAGAAGAATCACTTGATTTTTGGCAATTTTTCAGCCAAACTCATCCATCACCTGTGGTGAGTCAAAATTCTAAATAAGTTGATAAAATCCCTTGATAAAATGGGATTAAATATAGGTGTTTTCATGAAGATGAATCCTAATAACCACAAGTTCTCCCTTTGCAGAAGCTGACTTTGTTGGTGACACAAAGTTATGACGTCCTCCAATAACCTTGGCCGAACTGAGTTAATGCTTAAACGTGTCAACACTTTAGTGTTCTGAACTATAATGGCAATCGAAAGAGCAGCCACTGAATGACACACAATCACTGTTATTGGAAGCATGCTGATGCTGACATTGAGGTCATACAGTATCAGCACTTTAGTATGGCCTCAATGCCATCAGCTGTTGCTGTGCAGGTCAGAAGCACATTAGTCTTGTTTCCTTTAATCTCTGGAATGGAAAGTGAAGCCAGAGAGAGATCCTGAGATTATTTAGATCTGTGTTTTCTCTTTTCTTTTTGAAATGTCTAGATGAAGACTAGTTTGCATTCATAAAGCTATAGCTTTTTAACTGCCCTGGATTGGTAAAGGACATCAGCTAAAACAGATTTCTTTTGCATGTGTTTGCAATTGTATTCTGATGTTTCAGACATCAGAAGTCTTGGTACAGAATGATTCACACACGCCACCTCTGTTCATGTACGCTATTTGGTAAATTTATTAAAGCCAGTTTAGATCTACACTTGCATATGCTTTTTTAACGATGGTCTAAGCAAAAGTTGTTAAACGTAAGTTCAGTTTTTTGATGCAATATAAACCGTTCATTCCTAGGTGGTATATGATAAAGGGTATCAGATGGAACCGGCATTTTTTGGTTGTTTGGTTTGTTGTAGCACTCCTTGTTTCTCCTCCTGAGTGCAAATATAAGTCAGATTAACCACATAGCGTCAATTTCTGGGTGGTAGTTTGCAACACTGAGAAATACACCTTAATGCATGTGCCTGGATTTAGCAGACACGGGATGCATACAGCATTTATGTACAGTGTTTCTAATGCTCAACATCTCTTCTCTCTATATTCCCCACTGTTTTCCTCTCTATTGTGTACACTCAGACATGCACACACTCCCTCACTCTCTCTCTCAAACACTCACACATGCTCACGCTCTGCTCAGCTCAGCTCTAAAGGATCAGTAGCTTATAAACTGGCTGCACTCAGCAGTCAGTCTCACTGAGTAGGAAGAGAAAGAAAGGAAAGATAAATTGCTTTGAGTGGATGGAACACAGTTCTGCTGAAAAATATTCGGTTTGGCCATATTGGACTTGATTTTCTTTTTCCTTTTTTTTCCCTTTTTTTTCTATCCTGGAAGCTGTACAGGTTGCGTTTGACTTTTACAAGACAACTCTTGGCTAGAATAGACTGAAATAGCACACTTAAAGTCTTGCGAAGGCTCGATTTCAGTGTGTGGAGTCCTCCTGTAGGCCTGGAGGAGAAAAGGCTGGAATGGAATTCCCGGCTTTGCATCCCACCCTCCTTCCTGCCTTCTTTCATCCTGCCCTCATCTTCTCCCTTTTACTTTCACTGCAGACATTCAGTGTAGAGGAGACAAAGGCAGCAGCCCTCAGTGCTTCGGTTCTTCTCGTGGCTTCGGTAAAGATGAAAAAATAGAGCCAGCATCTTCTTTTTATGTTTTTTTCTTTGCTTTTGCACAAAGGGTGGTGCTAGTGTGAGAAATTATCAGCAGAGCCCTTTTTCAGTTCATCCCCCAGAGGATTTTTTTTTGGTTTCTTTTTTTTTTAAACACATCTCTTATGTGTGACTCTTAGCAGAGAAGAAGCATACCTCTGGTGCGTAAATTACTTAATCTCTGATTTCTTGCAACTGCCTTCACTGCTCATTTATTTGGCTGCTGGTGGAGGTCGGCGTGGTGAAGCCGGGCTAGGCATGGCCCAACAAGGAGGCATGGGGGTGACCCACCAGGACACCCTGGCAGTGCCCCCCATGCCCAAACACTCCGGCTTGAATGAAGACCTGGTGAAGATCCTGCGGGAGAACCTGCTGCAGCCGGAGAGGCCACGTGGACATCGGCGGTCGCCGTCGTCCATCTCCCCTCGCCTCTCTCCACGCAACTCACCGCGACTGCTTCGCCGCATGTTGCTCAACAACAACATCCACAAACAGAGGCGCTTTACTGTTGCACACACATGGTGAGCATTAAATGTACAGGTGTTCAGAGTGTTGGCTGCGTATGGGGTGCAGCATGGGCTAATAAATTGAATGTGTTTGCTTTTTGTTAGACAACATGTGCTTTTAACCACACACGTTGCAAACTTTCAAGGTTAAAGCTTTGTTTGTTGAACAATGTTTGCAATGGAGGCAGCTGTGCAATAAGCTCTTTGAGTAATTAAACTTTGTTTGCAGTTTAACTTTAATGCTTTTCCCTCACAGAAATGGCAGGAGCATGTGTCAGCAAATCTCCCATGTAGGTTCTTCATATGAAATCTCCTAGGAAACCCTCTTGTCACCTTTAGATAATGAGTTTCTGCTATGCTCCTCTTCACTGTCGAGCTTAATTTCTATTCCAGTGTCTCTTCACTTTCCCTCCTTTATGAGTCCATTACTTATTTACATCCATCTCCCACATGTCTGCTACCCTTGCACCCCCTACAGATACTTTGTCTGCTTTTACCTCCATGTGATCTAAATATGTGGAGAGAAACCGCATGAAGCCTTTCCTATTAAGTAGATATTACAGGAAGTCTTGCATTGCTGCATTTGTTCCATTATGCAGTGGTATTCTTGCCACATTTCCTTGCCTGCAGTTTTTGCCAATTATTTTTTTTCTACTCCTGGCTGTTTATCACCTTGAGTTGCATTCGTCCAAACGTCATCCCTTCCCTTTGACTCCTATCTATTCTGCTCTGCACCCTTCTTTTCCTCTGCGTTCTAATTTTTTTCCTCCCTCTTACCAATTAAGTCTTCTCCTTCTCTCCACCCCCTACCATTTTCATCATCCTCTCCATTTTTTACGACCCCCCAGCCTCCCACGTCTTTTACTTGTGTCCCAATTCTTCAGCTTCCAATCTCGTCCTCCACAGACGCTTTCCTTCTGACATCTGGATCAGGCTAATGAGAAAATTGAAAAATTCACATGTTCTCAGACACATTAGGAATACTTTATTCAACTGTTTCAGTCCAGGCTTGCAGTTAAATTTGGAGTATTTGGTGTGTCCACAGAGCTAAACTTAAATATTTTTACAGTGAAGGGAGTTAGTTGTAAAGAAATAAAAAATAGCCAAGAAAATCTAATCAGCCAGTGTCAGAAAGGGATAGAAACAACACGTAATCTATGTAAGTAATCTGAAAATAAATGTAAAAAATGGTCATCCCCCCCATCTTAAATTGATTTTGATCTTACACTATTCTTTTCAGTCTTCTTTTAATATATCACCAGACAGACTGTCGGGGATATTTGGGTTTCACCCCGACTCCCGCAGATTCTTCGTGTTGATGCGATAACTAGGGGGACATATCCCTACCAGTGTCCTCTGACACTGGTAGGGATATGTTTTGTAAGTTTATTTTTTATTTACTTACATTTTTCTCTCTAGCTTATTGTTCATATGTCATTTCAAGTCTTTCATTGGTTTTCGATTTGGCAGATTTAAGTAGAAATGGGGCTTTTGAGCCTCCTGTCACATAACAAAATTAAATAATTTAAATAGTTTTTTTAAGACTATTATCTTGTTTTAAGAATGTCACAACTAGAAGATCAGCAATTATCCAGAGAATAATAGCTTCATTTCAGTTAAACTGTAACAAGGAATATATGAAATGACTCACCTGCCATTTTTGCTGAAGCACACAGAACATTATTCACTAACAGATGTGTCTGATCTTGTCTAATTAACTACTCCTTCCGTGCTTTGTGTGCGCATACACACATCATTTAGTTGAAAATATCTCTATGAATCTGCAGGCATTATTGAAATCAAATGAAGCCAAATTGATCAAGTAATGTGACTCTATTTTAAATATTTATTTGGACAACACCATTAATCTGTACATCAGGTAAATTTAATAAACTTGGGGGGTTTCTTTGGAAGTAGTTACTTGTAGATTTCCTGCTGTAAGGAGTGACAAAGCCAACACTTCAATTATTTTAAGTTAAAGGGATTCAAAGTAATGAGCACAATGTTTGCATGTTTTCAATGTTCATTGTTTTTATTTAAATAAAATTAGTGGTCTGTTTTTTGTCCACAGCAGTTACTTTACCATTAAGGTAAGGGATGATTCAGTAGTACTATGTTAGGGATAATTCCCTACTTTTGCCACAAAAACTCTGCTCCCTTCTTCCTCGTTATTATTTTCTCAGTTTGCATTGATGATGCCACTTGCACAGTTGGAAATACGCATCATGGTTGTCCTTGCAAGCGGAGACAACAACTCATGGGTACCTCTGTGGTTTAAATCCAAATATGGCTGCATGTTTACTAGAAAATCTGTGCTGGACCACATCATTCTGCCACTTACATAATCGAACTGATTACATAGTTTAATGATGTGAAATAGTCAAACTCGATTGCTATGGTATTGAGGTCAATTTGATTTTAATATCTGGTAATGATCATAGATAGACAGACAGACAGATTTGTTGATAATGTTGATATAATAATAATTAGAATAAAACAACCAATATTGCATGCCTTTGGAGATGATCTTCTCATGCTATGGGCTGCCACACCAGCTGTAATGACTATTTATCTACTTACTGACAGCAAGCCAGAAGCATGGATTATGTCCCAGAGATGGAGATTATAATGTTGCAGCTTTCCAGACAATAGAGCTGTCAAAATAGGGCAACATTTATTTCCCCTGAGAAAACAACAAAACAAACTAAAATGTTAATATTGTTTTATTTGCACATTATTCATGAAAATGCTAAAACATGCAAACACCTCTGTTTTAAGCTTCGTGCTCAGTTCTTTAAAGTTGCAGATTAGCCAATAAACATGGGAAGCGTTGCTGTTTGGCCCTAAATGTAAAAATATAAATATTTCAACATTTAAGCATTTTATGTCACGTCAGTCACAAGCATGATATTTATTTTCTCATGCTTTGTCCAATATTTAATTTTGCCTTAACCTGACCATTCCTAGGAAAAATTGTTCCTTGAGATGTACAGTAACAAAAAGCTAACATGCAAAATGAATGGCCATGTAATCAGTCTTTAGCTTGTTGGTCATGCACCTGTTGTTTTCTCTTGACATTTGAAATAGTGGCTGACAGAATGTCATGCGGTCATAAAATGATTGTGGGAGGTCAGGGGAAATATAGCTGTCTGTCTGTGCATGTATCAACCAGGATAAGAGAGAGAGAATTTGTTTGTAAGAGAGACACCATGAAATGGCAGTGAGGAGTGTGGAGGTTGACAACTGCAGTGTAATTTACTCCAATCACCTCCTCATTGTTTTACAGCTGCAGGGAAACACAGGGCTGCTGCGGTGTAAATCTGGTGACATACAGTCCTTAGTGGCTCCACTACACACTTCATTAACAAGAAAATCCTCCTCCGTGGACCGATTGGTCTGATGTACAGCACAGTTATTCTTAGGGGCACAACAATGTGAAAACCATTCCAAATAGTTTTACAGTTGCTTGGAGAACACTTCGGAGGATGCATTCCCAAAGCTGATTGGCTTCTTTGTTCTGAACAGATTTAATTAGATTTATTTGCAATGAGTTAAAGAGTGCATCTTTCCCTCATTTTTGTGAGCAGATGAATTTCAGTTATACTATTAGCTTTTTTACATGACATTTGACACAAAAAGTCACAATTAATAAAAATAACTGATAACATGATGGACGTTTAAAAGCAATAAATGTCTGGACTGGCTTAATTTTACCTCTTTAATGTGCTGCTTCGATGTTAAACAGAATATAGGATTAGATTTACCAACCATTTGGGTTACTCTTTATATCAGGTGGGTTTAACGGTTTTATCATTTGCAATAGTTTAAAAGATTCAATCATTGATATGTTTGCTGCCAAAGTTGCTGCCACAACATTTGTCAACTAATTCCTCTATTCATCCATCCATTATCTACCGCTTATTCCTGGACGGGGTGCGGGGTGGCTGGATCCAAACCCAGCTGACTAATTCCTTCATATAAACATCTAATTAAATTTCTATTTATATGCACGAGTGACTGTATTTCAGATTACAAAATTGTTAAATAATGTATGGTCTTGTCATAGATAAGTCTCTATTTAAAATGCTGCATTATCAGTAATAGAAATGATTGAATGCGCCCTGTTTGAGAGACACAAGTTACCATATCTTTTCACCTCTTCAGCAGTGCAGTACCAATAGAATGGTGCAGTCTTCCTTCCAATGAAAGTGACTCACGACTCTGTTGTATTTTCTCCACCGGAATAATTCTCATATCTTGTTTTTAACTTTCCCTATCTGACCCTGAGATATTTTTAAAGGTGTTGCACAATGGCTTTTGATGCTGCATTGCAACAGTGCAAGTGTTTCTTTACATAACAGCAGAGCATGGTTTCAAGTAAGAAAAAACACGTTTCTGCGATTGGTGATACTGATAACTTCTTCCTCACTAGCTGAGTGGTCTGTTTGAGGATTTTTGGTAGGGATGGTTGACAGGAGATGGGTGGTAGATAGCTGGATACATGATTAATGATTGATGGTTGAGTAGATGCAGGAATGGCAGGTTGGAGAAGATGCAGAAAGATAGGGTAGAAGAGAGGGCTAGTGTGGGAGTAGAGGACCCAAAGCTAAAAGCGATGATGTTTATCTAGGCAGAGCATGATTCTCTTCACTTCTCACTTTGTTATATCATCATTTTTATGCAATTTCACTGTATTGCTTTCTCTGCCATTTTGTCTAATTTTTATTCTACAGTAGCTCATGAACTTGCTATAGTAATCGTTGTTCCAAGGGCTCTCATCTGCATAAAATCACTTTACATCGGAATCATGTTATGCTGCATACATATAGGGAAGAATAATTTTGTTTCGAACTTGCAAACGTACTCTGATAGTTTTCAAAAGAGACAAAAAATATAAATGGTTATTTTTATGTTTAGTAAAATAATCTAATAAAACAAATAGATATGTGGCAATAATAATTACACTTTTACTTTCTAAACCCAGTTCTTCTTTTGTCTGGAGAAATTTTGACTTAAGCGCTCTGACAAGAACAACAATTCTTTATATGGCTAAGGACATGACACAGCCATCAGCATGTTTTATGGATGGGATACGGTTTTAAATGCAATTTTTCATCATTTTGACATAGCAGTCATAAAAACAAACAAACCGAAACAAGACAAAGCATCGACATTACAACCTTCCTTTCAAATAAAGCTTCTTTCCTTTAATAGAAGCAAGGACCTACCAGGACTGCATGATACTGGAAAATTCTGATCAAGTGACACATATTGTGATTGTTTATTGCCATTGGCAATAAACAAACTGGTGTGTCAGGCACCGCTGAGCTGATAAGATAATGTTGAGTTTTTTTTTGGCTCCTACACTGCAGGACCTGTGACTATTGCATACAAGAACATTGTAATGATGATGTTCAAATATTATATTAATAATAATTCTGGAGTACATTTAGGGGCTGCACGATGGCCTGGTGGTTAGTGCTGCAGCCTCACAGCAAGAAAGTTGCTGGTTTGAACCTCAACTTGGCCAGTGGTCTCAATGTGTGGATGCATGTTCTCCCCGAGTTAGCGTGGGTTTTCTCCGGGTACTATGCCTTCTTCCCACCCTCCAAAAACATGCATGTTAGGCTGTTTGGTCATTCTAATTTCTCCTTAGGAGTGGATGTGAGTGTGTCTGTTTGGTTGTCCGCTTGTTTGTCTCTCTATGTTGTCCTGTGGTGGACTAAATGCTAAAATACCTATAGGGTATTTATATATTTTTGCAAAGCTTTTCTTTACTAAGATGCACTTCAGCAAACCCCAGAAATCCCAACTTTTCCAATGACTGAAATAAAAGATGCTCTTTCTGGCAACCTTTCGGTCAGTCAAATATGAGGTGGTTCAGAAAAATGGTTTATTTTCTCTGCTCTGCAGCACAGATTTGTCCACCACATAAAAGATAGTGTTAACTAATAGTGTTCCCTCAACAAGTGAGTTTTATGAATGAATGCTCTTTGCCATTTTTATTAATCTATCAATAATTTTATTAATAAACCTGTATTCTTAACCAACGTTCTTTTTTGTTTGAATAGTAGAAAGGCTGTAGTTTGGTTTAAGTGCCCACCATTCATATGCAGTGGCATGAGGTTACAGCTGTTGTCCTCTGTGCGGTACGAAGGATTCTCGAGGTTTTATCAGAAAAACCCAGAAAACAGATTGCCTGAGATTTACATACATATGAGCTTTTAGGAAGTGCTGCTATATTAGGCTTCCAGTACAGGCTCCAAAATTTATTGGCTTTGTATGTGTAAAGACAGATGTATACTAATCAGGGATGTGCAAATGATTCTCAAACATAGGCCAGCGGATACATTGACAGTAATGTTTAAAGCCTATTTGAGAGGTGACAAGATTTCATAACCCAGGTTGATTTGGAATTCTCAGGTTGTGAAAGAGTCTATGTTGGTTGACACAAATAAGTAAACGAAGACATAACTGTGTGACAGAGTGGGAAAGAGATGAGTTTAGAGAAAGGAGATTGTACTTTTCATATACATAGCTTAGAGTATTTAACTTAGGAAAAAGCAAAAGATTACTGGCAAACTTTAAATGAATTATTCAATAAAATATGATTCATTAGCCCTTGATACATTGTGATGCTGCTGTGTTCAATTGTATTCATTGGCCAATGAAATACAAACCGGATGGCCTTTTAGGCTTTTACATATAATAAAACCCATGAATGCACCATGACATTCTGCTCAAGCTTCCTAAATGTTCCTAAAGACACTATGTTAAGAAATTTCTGTGGTAAATACTTACAATAAAAAAGAGACATTTTAGAAGGTTTATTTAAAAGGCCAATACAAATATGAAATTTCAACCATCTTATAAGTTTGTTGAAACAGACATGACAAATAAAACAAGCTTGAGAAAATCATTTTATTCACCATAAAAGAAACATACTGAATCTACAACTACTAGGAATTGTCTCCATAGTACTTTAGGTGGTGGCTTTAAGTACAGCTACAGGACAGCATAAAATCTCAAAGAGCATTTCTTTATTGGCATTTATTTATTATCATTTTCACTGTAGCACAGTTATTTTTAAACCTGTGTCATGTTAGACGGAACCGCTGTTTAGAGCAGGAGTGCCCAACTGTTAGATGCGTCCTTTCTCCAACACACCTGAATGAAATGAATGGCTTGTTAGAAGGCTTTTGCAGAGCTGAATGACATGTGCATGAGGACATTTAGCCATTAGATTCAGGTGTGATGGATAGGTTGCAACTAAAATTTGCAGAAAAGTAACCCTCGTGGACTGGACTTGGGCACAGCTTGAATGCCATTCTTATCTTGTCTTGCAATTGTTGAGAGTTTCTCTGCTGCATGACACCTGATTCAAATCAATGGGTAATTAGCAGACTTGTGCGATTTGGTGTCAAGCTCTGCACAAGTTTGCTAATTAACCCTGATGTGTGTCAGGTGTTGCAGCAGGGAGACTCCCAACATTTGCAGGATTGTAGCTTTCCAGGACCAGATTTTGCCTCCTCTGGAATGAATAAATCATTTATAGTAATTTAGGTTTTCTCTCACTGGAAACAGATGGAAACTACATGATAAAAATGACACTGAACATCTCTTTTCAACCTCAGAAGAGACGTTAGAAATGCAGGAAAGCTAACAGTGAATTCCTGCTATCTTATAGCAGACTAGTTGGAAATGTGGAAATAAGAGCAAATATCTGGAATTAAATATACTTTCTTCAATTACAGCTGATGGCTATCTGCTGGTGGTGAAATGTATTTGATGTATTTCTTTCTTTCTCTGCAAGTTTTTATGTTGTTCTTTACAGGCCAATGAGTCGCTCACCACAATGATACCTTGGTTATAGACAATCTGATAGGTATAACCCAATCCTTTTGTTTGGAGTAAATAACAGCTATGTCTGCATAACAAATGGCAGCACCTGGATGTGGTACAGCTTAGTTTCCATTCTGATCTGCTGTTATGGTTCAGACACAAATTTTCTTTCCAAAATAACAATATTGTGGACTCTTTATGATTCCTTAATCTTAGCATTTAATACCATGTTTAATTGTAGAATTAAGTAATTGTGACACTCTTGCTACTATCAAAGGAAAGACGAAAAGTGTATTCATTACTGTAATGACCAAGTCGAAGTAAACGTCTGCTCACATTAGCTTACTGAGTTGTCTTAAGAAAAGCAATTCTCTGGATGATATATCTCTGTGATTGCTGAACACGCAGTGAAAAGAAATTGCTGCAGATAAACCTTTACATTTAATTTGAAAAAAAAGCTTCTGTAAGTGAATGCTTCAAGATTAACACATTAAAGTCTATTGGCGTTCATGTGATTCTCTGTTTGCCTTAATCTCTTTTCTCCGCTTTTCATTTTCTTCACACTGCAATCATTGAAGCTAGCACTTTGCCGGAGGTTGTCAGGCTTATGTCCATTAAATGTCAGATTCTATCACACTGTGAAAACCAGTGACCAGACTAACATCAACTCCAGTTTTGTTCACAGGAAATGTATTTTCACCTGTTAAAAGGATATGAGAGCACTAATGTTGCTGTTCTAGGAGATTGTTTGCTTACTTTACTTCAATGGGTTTACAGTGGGTTAACATTAATGGGTTAGGTGCATATTGACAAGCATTTGCATCCAGCAGGTTCAGACACATGAAGGTGTGTTTTGACAGTGGATGCTGCACTACCTGAATTAATTACATGAGCAGAATTAATCTGCACTAAAGAGGCCACAGCTGCAGTGCTTCATCAAAGGCCTTTTCATATGTTGATATCTTTTTGATTGCACAACATCCTGCTTGTGCTTGCTCAACATGGCGACCATTTCAGAACTTTTTTTTATTATCATTCTAATCTGTCTTCTTCACTATCAGTTGTGTAATTTTCCTTCACTGATCTTTTTGGCTTCTTCTTCCCGCATGTTTTAATTTTTTTTTTTTATTTTGACCGACTTACTTACACTCTATTTTTTTCACTGTGTTATAGCTCAGCTGACCTCAGTGCCAGACCTTGACAAGATTGCGAAAGAAGAATTCAGTTAACTTATTTGGAAGTAGTAAAAAAAAAAAAAAAAAAAAAAAAAAGCTGTAGGATGCAATTGGAAAATAAAGTGCCAATGTGAGAGGAAGTTTTTAGAAGCTACAAGTATCTGTATAGTAGACTGCCACACACTCTTTTGTGCATATCTGTTTGCGGCCACTGCAGACACCGAGGGCTTTTTGGCTGTGTTTCTATCTTTTTCCACAATTTTGCAGTGAAGATTCTCATTATCACAAGGAGAGAAAAAAAGAAAAATGTCTCCATTCAAAAGGACCCTTGGATGTGGCCTAAGGCTTTCATTATCTTTTTTCTCAGAAAGAGCCTCATTAGCCTGAGGCGAGATCCAATAACAATGCAAGGCTGCAGTAAATCTATTGGTCTTACGTGTTATGGTTGGCAGACTCAGCAGAGTAAACCATATTTACAAAGCATGACCCTCTCAAGTCATAATGTATATTTTTCCACTGCTGAGATACTATTCATGGTTGGAGATCCTTTTTGAAACCTGCACTGCTGTATGTTTTATTAAGCAATAGCTTTTCGTTATTTGGATTTGAGAAGCAGCACTGGTCTGAATATACAGCTTACTATAAACAATGCAGTAAAACTAGTTTAGGAAGAAACTTTGCTATCTGATCATTCAAAATGTTCTATAATAGAAGGACAGCAAATATTGTCCTGATGGAGCTTGTAGTATATTTCTGTCAGAGCAGTAGTCTGTCCTTGACCAGATAGACAGGTAAATGCCTTTTGTGTTCTTTTCTTTCTCTAAAGAGCTCTTTCAGTTTTTGTTTTCCTCGGGCAACCAGTTCTCCTGGCTGCAACTAATATTACATTTTCAACAGCGGGTATGTCATTAGAGCGACATACACGATTCCAAAATCTTAAGTTAGGTAAGATATGATGGAAAAGAAAGACATGACTGCTGCTTCAAGAAATAACAGGCTCCAGTAAGTTGTAGGTTTCATGGAAATACAAATAAAATGTTTGTATTTTTACTTCTATTTTCATGGCAATTGATATTCATCTGCTCTTCATTCACTTATGCGACCCACCTTTCTTCAGTTCGGTTGTGCTGTCTGTCTGAATGAGGCATTACACATTGTCCGATGTTGAGACATTGTCCATTTCGAGCAGTTCTAATGAGGAGCCTGTCCAATTAAGATGCAGCTGTCTTCTGTGTTGTGAGTGTTGTCCTGTTATTGATGTCACCCCTTGATCATTTTTCACAGCTGCTTCCAATATCCTGCTCTTTATGAGAGTCGGTTTTCATCTTTTATGTGCCAGCATTTGTGTGCATTACGTGTGTGCAAATATAGACAGCGCAAATACATCTGGTAAAGTCATCGGTGCCTTTGTGTGTTTGCATCATATAGAGAAACACATAATTTTTTTCTTCTTCCTTTTTTAAAAACTGCTTGTATTCTTGTTTCTGTCAAGAGCCAACCTTATTACCAGTCTTCTGCTGTCTGTCCGACCATTGAGGCTGTCTCCTTTGATTGCATTGATTTAGTGCCGCTGCATGCAGTAATGAAAGATGAAAAATGAACAGCATGCTCTGAGTATGAGGTAATTGGTCTGCACCTATTTTTTCATGGTACTTAAAAAGCACAGGGTGAGGGAGATGGAAGAAATTTAGATGGTGTTGGGTAGGTTCACACATATGCTAACACATGAATTTTGTGTGAGAGCATAACTGCCTATTTTGGGGTTACAAACGGCAGGCAAAACTCCGATGTCACGTTCATACTTAGGTGTGATGTTAGTTGGGAAAATAACCAGTTAAAAGAGCTATTCGAACTTCCAATCCTCGTCTGATTACCAAAATGAGCTTATTATGCACAACAATGCTGCAGGAAACCCTTATTCATAATGTTTCTAGTGTTCATTTTTGCTTCAGACACTTTAAAAGAGGAAGAAATGCCGTGTAAAGAGGGTGATATTTGCTTTGCAGAGTCATTTTGGTGTATGTACCATATGCTTGACTGGCAGCTTTATCTGTGAGCAAACAGATTATTGGAAGAATAATTCTTCAGCAGGTGGTTAGCGTGGTGGTACAGATAACTCATACACCACAGAACAAAGTTGTGCTCAGATGCCTGTTTGTGATTTTAGCACTTTAATTAAAATTGGATGAGGACAGTGGTTTTGATCAAACTGAGTCATGATGTGAATGATCTTCCTCTTACATGTTGTTGGAACCACTGCAGGTTCTGTGGTTAGTGTTCATTCTCTAACTAAGAGGCTGAAAGTTTGATCCCAAGACCCTTCCTGTAACTGCATCCTTAATTAAGACTCTACGACTCCACATTTATCCTAATATGCAGATTGGTGTGCATAATTAGAAGGAAAATGCTTTATATATTGAATGCAAATGAATGAGATGCATGTTGTAAAGTTCGTTGTACAAACTACAACAATGGAAATTTGTGTTTTGTAAGTGCAAGCCATTTATCATTTGTAAAAAAGTCTGAGGATTTATTTGAATCATTTTAATTGTTTTTACAATTTGCCAAATCCACCAATTTATAAAATAAAAACTGTTATTTTTGATCATTCTGAAATGTACTTTGGAGGAAATCTTGGTTTGTGAATGTATTTTAGCACAAGCTGTGTGTTTTGTGGCTTGCTGCCAGCTGGGTTAACAGTTCCTTTGCTAGCTTTTTGGGAGTGCCTGGATATTGACCAGGAGTGGAAGGATTAATGCAGGTGCTTAAAGCAGATCACAGCCTTAGACCAACTCTTATGGCTTTGAATGGATGATCTTGCCAGAAGCAACTGTCAAACTACAATGAAGTAAAGAGGCTGGTCATGGGTTTATAAGATGAGAGAGATGTGAAGTGCTGCAGCAGTTTTTGTTCCATATTTTTCTCCTGTTTGCTTACAGTAAAGTATTTTTAATAATTTCTGAGTCTTATTCATTTTTGTTTGTTTAGTTTAAACACATTTACATGTGAGCTTGGATTCCTTTTTGTTTGTTTTTTATCATATTGTGCATTTTGCAGCGATTCAATAAATGTCTGCTTTGCTGACTTGTTTGGCAACATGTACTGTGGTAATGCCCACACACAGTATAAACAGAGAAACAGGAAACATACTGGAAATAGTTACATCACAGTTCCCTCACAAGCACTAAAACAATCACATTTTCATGGTCATGTTCCAAAAAGAGCTTCAGAAATCATTTTTCTCCAAGTGTCAGATACAATATGGTATTTATTGAAGAACACTGTACATCTCTCAGCCATGACATTATGCTGCCAACGAAGTTCACTCAGTAAAGACTTGGACCAAAAAGATATCTGGGGATGTCCTGGAGTGTCAGGTACTCAGACACTTAGTGCCTTTGGGTCGTGAAATTGCGTTTTTGTGGTATGCCATTGTTTTCTAGAGGTGCTACCAGATAAGATCTGGGAAGATCTGGGACGTTTCTGCTGCTCGTTGCATTGTCCACTTATCTCCTCCTGGGGGGTACTGTTACTGAAGGGTAATGCTGTTACCATATGTGAATGTGTGACAGGTCTATAAAAATGTAAAAGTGTCAAAGTAGCATTATTGTGAATACCATCAAGCAGATTTTCATAGAACAGTGCCCTGTAACAAGGTGAACGGTGTTATTCATTTTAACTGTCAGTTGTTTCAGTATTGTGACAGATTGTTGTGAATTGTGTCACTAATATTTGTGATGTCTTTTAAAAAATATACTTTCAGCTAGAACTAATTCATCCATTATGAAAGTGAAGGTTTATTTTGTGCATTGGTCAAAATTGTGGTGTGATGAGCACTTCGGAGAGATCAATAGAAAGTTACAGATTACCGTTGTTGAACTGGTCACTAAAATTATAACAAGTCAGTGCACTGAGTCGTCTGCTTTAACTTTACATATTAGCTCAGCATTGCCAACAAAAGTCTTTTTCCAGCTTTTATCCAGTAGGATCAAATACTGGTTGTTAGAAGTTACTAAAACTTAAAAGCTCCAGAAGTTCCTCATTCCTGGATACAATCTGCCCTGCATCTTTCCCAAACTTATAATCTTTGGGTTTCCACTGCTCATATAATTCTGTGAAAGGACTGTCAGAACAAAAAAGATGTAACATTTCAGTGTTTTGAAAAAAGTCTGTCCTCAATATGGACTGTGCTGTAACCGGTTAACGTTGCTACTTCAAGGTCGGAGATCTGACATTTCTGGCAGCCTGGATTGAAAATACAACTATATTTTTTTTTATATTGTTTTATGTATTATGATTAGCTACTGTTCTTTGGTTTCATCGTCTCACTTAA
>JBAMHX010000013.1:11245973-11263635 GCA_037177515.1 Pseudomugil tenellus
ATACAACTATATTTTTTTTTATATTGTTTTATGTATTATGATTAGCTACTGTTCTTTGGTTTCATCGTCTCACTTAAAAGACACACTCACATTATGTGTACACCTCAGTATGTGACAGTAAATGGAGAAGCTGAATCTAGAAAGTTCTCATAGGATGTTTCCACTTCTGTATCACTTATTGCCTTCCAAGAAAAGGCACAGTAATCCAGTGGTTGCTGGAAAAAAATGGTCCTTTGTGTCCAACAACAGGCTACTAAGCTTGATATGAACTCTTCATTGCTGGTTGCATGTCCAGCAATGTCAAACAGCTCTGTGATCAAAACCCCCTCTGCTTTCTTATCACTTGTGGAGTGATGACCTTTCTGCATCACTGTGTGCTTTCACTTTTCTTGGCATGAGGTTTTGATTTCATGTCTTATCAACCTTTTCTAAAGGGTACACACACCTCAGTTCCCATCCAAACTCTGTGATACTTTATTGCTTGTAGTTCGTTTGTTGACTTATTGGTAGAATTTTTCAGCAGCTGGGTTCATTTTTTCTGATTTCCAACCTTGGACAAATTGTAGCATGAAATGGTAAGTCAGCCCCGGTAGTTTATTCTAATCACTTGTTCCTTTTGTTTTAAATCCAGAAATAAGAAGGATATTTTATAATGTAAACCATGAGTATTTGGAGGAATAATGACCATCCAGCTATAGTTTATAGTAATTTGGATTATTCATGATTACCACATCTGATTAAGACATTCTGAGGATTGAGATTTGTGTTATCTGTGCACGCAGGCTTTTTTGTGTTATATGTTGCATGTGTATGCACACTTGCCTTCATGTTATAGTAGAGTAGTGAAATTGATTTGAAAGCCAGAACAACTTAATCTTCTTTTTAAAAAATGATATTTCACAGAAAGCCTATCTAACAAAAATAGAGGAGTGATGAGAAAAAGAAGGGTAAAACAATAAGAGCAAATTTGGTGCCTTTTGCATCAGTGGCCTGATTCTATATTGACTTCTTTGTTTAGACTGAACTTGTTGCAATTGATGAAGCTTGGGAAATGCATCCAGAGTGGTATTCAGTATTGTTGGAGGAGGCCAGTTTAAGCGATTCCCAACACTGCAGATATTCTTTTTGCCTCCTACTGTTCAGAGGAGAATACACTAGGTATTGATGCTAAATATATAAAATTGGTATTCTGCAGCATTGAAACATCCATCCAATATTATTAGATATGTGACATTTCTGTTCCAACATAAATTTGCTTGCTTGGTGGTTTGGTTTACTTGTAGAAAAGTGGGCGAGGACCCCTACTGGACTTAAACTGGTTTATTATGGATGTTTCCTGCAGACATTAAAGACCACCTCACTTTCACCTAAACCCTAAGTACACCCTAAGTACAGACACTGAAATTGGCAAGGAAATGTTCTCACAATCCCCACATAAAAAAAATCTGTAAATGTTCTTTATAGACTTGGAAGAGCTCTAACCACAACATGATAACATGCATAAAACATTGTTTGTGCTCTTGCTTATTAAACAATAAATGATTGTGAAAACTAAAAATGTTTTCTGCTTTTCCTACAGCTCCACTAAATTGAAGATGAACTTTCTTTAAAAACCGGTACTATATTGTATAACTTGTGATACAATATTTATAAGGACAGTTAAGATGGAATAGAGTAATAGTTGTGTTCCCTAAGAGATGTAATATTATACAAGCTGATATTATGCAAAGAGCCAGAAAATATTCAAGACATAAACAAGAGGACTATTAAAGTCGATCATAAGCGCCAAGGAGGCAAGTGATGGAAGATCCACTATAAATCAGATAGTTGATTTTAGCATGTGTCAGCAAGTAACACTGCATCAGGCTATTTCCTTAAGTTGCTGACCAGTATATTTTGCTATGATGCAGCAAAAAGTATCTTACTCTGAAGCGTAGCAAAGTGATGCCAGAGGTGCAACGGTTCACTCTAATGCTGTTTGTTTCTTTTCTTTTTTGTCTAACACTTTCATTCATGCTTAATTTTATTTAAAAATGTGTAGAAAGTCAGGTCTGCTTTCTTTACAGATATGATTTTTGATAAGCGGATTTATTTAATTACTTATTTAAGAATATGAGCATAAATTCTTCTTTTCCATATAACCATTGTTGTACTGATATAACTATTATTGCTGTCTCACACTGATGAGCCTACGATATCACCAGCATGGTTTCCAAAAGTATGAGGCACCCTGCACAGCCTTTGGCAGCCAGTTATTTATTTCATGAATATTTTGGGTCATTCACACTATGAATCCCTCGCTAATTAGACAAGAGTTAGATATATTGTTGAAGTGACTGTGTGCCAACATGGCCTGAGGATTTTGCCACCAAATTCTCCTTAATCTGTCCTATTTTTGTTACATGAAGTAAGCAGTGAAACCATGTAATAAACAATGGATGGAATGCAAATGAGCAATATAACCATAGTGTATGGTAGTGAAATGACTTGAGTTAATAAAAAACCAAACTGTGTCCCTGCATATCGGTATTCACATGTAATTTTTTTCTGAAACACCTGAGTT
Source organism: Pseudomugil tenellus (assembly GCA_037177515.1). Taxonomy (NCBI): domain Eukaryota; kingdom Metazoa; phylum Chordata; class Actinopteri; order Atheriniformes; family Pseudomugilidae; genus Pseudomugil; species Pseudomugil tenellus. The sequence continues at coordinate 11,248,537 of JBAMHX010000013.1, forward strand.
CTTATGACTTCTTATGGCTTTTCAAAAAGCTTAGACATGTTTTTGTGTGTTTATGTAAGGGTATGTGCACAAGCATGGGACGGTAAATGCATCTGCAGTGCTTGCATAAGGTGGGAAAGCAGCTGTTAGTGGTTTCTCCATTGTAGGCAAAGTTATTGGAAGTAAGCTGCTATGGTTAGCTGAGCTGCTGTCTGGTATCGTTGTTTCTTTGGAGCTTAACTTCTCATATGTGCAAGTCTTTTAAGTAACGTTTTCTTTCTTTACATGTCTTGTTTTTCCTTTTAAGTCTGTCCTCGTATCTCCATTATATTTTCCATTTTTGTTCCTCTCATGTCTGAGGGAGAAAAACATAAAAACAGGAGATAAGACAGTTCAAATCCACTTTAGAAAACAGAATGTTTTTCACTTTGTGGTGAAGTGGGATGTGGCACAAGAAGTATTTGCGTCATCGCTCTCTTTCTTAGTGCATTCATTGTGGAATTACCTATAAAACACTAAGTGTTTTGTGGCAAGATGGCATTTGTGCATGCACCCTATTTCCCTTTTCATTTTTTTCTTTAATTATCTGTTCACTCTAACACAAGCATACACACGTATACAGAGATGCACTCACAAATACATCCAATCATGGAACTCATCTGTTGCATACAAAGCACAAACAGGCACACAAGTCCACAAACATACAATGTACACAAATTTAAGCATCTTCACACTCTTACACACTCAGTCTCTGTTGGCAACTAGTGATTAAAAGCCCTCATTAACTTACTATGGCTGTAATGGGAAACACACACACCTGTTTTCTACAGCTGCTCCCCATCACAAGCTGTTGTCCTTCACTCTAGGACCAGAAGCTTTGGAGGTGAAGACTGTGTGATGCAATAAATCACCTGCTGAGAATGCAGTCACCACAGAAATACGCCTCATTAGAATCAGCTTGGAGGAGAAAGTTCTGCTATATCCCTGCTCTGAAGCAGAAGGGAGCAGAAGGGGTCTTGGAGCAGGAGGAGTCTTAGTCACCATGGGCTTCAACACATAGTGAATGCAGGACACCCTGTGATACATAGCTTTGTGAGTCATGGAGCTTTAGCAGATGTTTCGTTCAGGCTCAAACGTGGTTATCAAAGGAAAAGCATACCATTGTCGCTATTTTGTCATAAAGGTTTGTTTATTCGTCCATTAATTTGAAACTTTAAATCACTTTAAAATCAGGCTGGCATGGTAGGAGAAGGGTATGGAAGAGGGTTGCTATTGATGACAGTTGTCCCATACTGAATTCCTCAATACGCTACCAGATTCTGGAAGATCCATTTTCACTAGTGATACAGGTAGAGATTTTAGGCATCTTCATGAAAGAAACTGCCCCATCACATGTGTTTAGGTGCTGCATTGGGTAATGAGACAATGTGACTTCACAGAGGACTGAGTAATGACTTGCTCTGCATTACATCCTAAACATGTCTTTATGGAGGATTTCAAACATATTTATGGTGAGGGAAAACGTGGTATTTTCAAACATGATTTGGGTGACTTTCAGGAAAATACATAAAAAACCTAAACAAACCAAAATATCACAATAGAAACAATAAGCATTAAAGATTCAAAAGGTACTTTCATTTACAACTATTGAAGAATTAAATGGATTTAACTGTGTTCACACAATAATAAAAAAAGTTGAAAATGTAAGTCACTGTTTGCTACAGAATATCTGAAGCCTGCATGTTTTGTAAATTGTTTTTTAGGTGGACAATGACAAGATTTATATTCCATTATGCATTCATGTTTGAGGTTCGGTTGGATTATGTGTGATATCCTATTTACTAAAAACATTAAAATTGAATAAACACAATTTTAGTGTGCAGTGTCAAATAATAAAATACTCATACTGATTTTAGATGCAGCTTTCCATGTTATTTTATGCTTCAAACGTCATGCACAGCCTTGTCTTTCCACAGTATAAAACAGATCTGAGAGCTTGTTTAACCTTAATATCTTCAAAGCGTGTGTTTTTGTGCTTCTTGTAAAAGATCTACCTCTCTATAAATGTCACTACTGACAGTTTGCGAATAGTGTGACACTTCTACCAGATTTTCCTATTAAAAGGCATTTTGCGCCTTCAGCAAGACAATTCAGAGACGTTGAATAATGACTGACAGTGTGGGCTAAGATGGTTATGGAAGAATCACTGATGTTCCATTTGTGTCTTTCAGTGATTTGTCACCAGAATCTACCTTCCAAACTTTAAAATAATAGGCAAAATAGTACAGTCTAAAAACAGGATTTTGCGGAAATCTGTATGTTAGGTTGTAAAATAGTTTTGTGGACGAAAACAAAGACAAAAACTAGTACTTGGCAGAATGACAAAACTAACAATGATCCAGCAAACAAGAACAGAAAAGCAGGTGTTTTAAATGCACAGGAAACAAAACGAGAAACAGGTGAAATGAATCAATTAATCAGACAGGTGAACTAATATACAAGAAGTGAAGCTAAAAACAGTTCAAGGAATAACTACAAATTAAAACAATAAAACCAAAAACAAAACACAAAATGTCCCAGTGATGACAGTACAAAGCAGATCCACATGCAAATTGTCACAACTGTCTCATCTGACTGTCTTTTTTTCTGTATCTGAATCGCTTATTTATTTTTCCCATTAGTGTTACTTCTATCTTCTAGCTGTATCTTTTGTGAGCATGCTTTTGCATCTCTATTCATCATGGTTGGTCCGTGGTTGACATTTTAGTCTGAATGTGCTACAATAAATCTTTTTTGACACAGCAGAGAAAGACGGCTACAGGAAATGGGAGTGGGTTGAAGCTGATGGTGTGCACCTATACAGACATTAAAATTTTATGTCAATATTGATATCAATGCAGCTACAGTGGAACAGTTAAAATGAAATATTGCATTATATAAAGTCAGAACCCTAAATAAAAAAGTACTCCAGGGGGCTGCAATACTATTATAAAGGTATTTTAGATGTGAATACTTATTTCAACACAACACCATATTTTATTGCAGTGTTCATATTTATATCCCTGAACGGAGTGTCAGGGATATTATAGTTTCATCACGATCACCTCCACCGGCGTCGGATATCCTTTGTATGAGCGCGATAACTTGAACAATTTTCACAATTTGATTTTGATACTTGGTATACCTGTTTAAGTCCCCAATGGGGTGACCTGGCTCGAATTTCACCATTTTGGGATTTATGGTTTCCTCACTAGGTGCCGCTTTATGCACGGAACATCAAGATTTTTGTCTATATTTTTAGAACTTTTTTACAATTGGATTTTGATACTCGGTATATGAATGAACAATGAGCTACTGCACTTAACAGTTCATCTGCTCTGGCCTGAATGCACACCTTTCTGGAGGCTGAATCCATGCTCAGGAACCACACTGGAGATGGGAATTACTTGAAGGGTTGCTTCAGCCAAAGTTTTAAAATCAGGGAACATGTCTCAAAGTGAAGTGATCAAAAGTCGACAAAATTCTCTGAATGAAGGGTTTCCCGATCCTGCAAGCAATCGCATTATTGGGAGGAATTCCTGCAGAATGAACTCCTTCTGCACCAGTGGTTCAGCTGCGCTGGTCCGTGATCTGTAACGGTCACCGCTTAAAAACAAAAAAACAACAAAAAAAAAAACAGCCATTGGCGGGAAATATTCTGTTAATGCCACCTTTCTTTGGAAGTCACTGTGCCTTTAAAATATCCTCACGTTGAATCTCTTCTCCAAAATGTTGCACATTTCAGAAAAGCCTCCTGTTGTAACACAAATCCACAGTATAGAGGTTTTCCATTTTCTATCCCATTTGTAAGTTGAGTTGAATCTTTGACATTGCTCGACTGATAATGCAACGTTTATTCTTTTCCTTCAGTATTTGTTATTTTTAATTAGATATATAGTTCACTGTCAAAGATCACAAAGTCAGTCAATTGTGCTGCTCAGATTTCTTACTAAGCCATCTTAGGTGCTTGCTACTCTCCACTGGGCTCTTTACTTTTACTTGTCCATGTTCCACATTTTGTGTTTTGTCAATATTATATTCTGTGTTTCCAATTGAAAATGACTATGAACAGATTTGTATCATTTCAACACATTGTCACAGCAACCTTTACCTTGAGTTCACCCTCATTACCTTGTCTGAACGTCATGTCTGGTTTGTGCTAATGGAAACCGATGAAAGGTCTATGGCTTCTGCAGCAAAGCGGGCGTGTCTTCAGCGGTTGCTCTTCAGTTTGATAGCTTTGTCCAAACCTTTGTGAAGAAGTTTTTAAAATAATAACTTGATCTTTGTCTTATCCACTATGTCTTTGAAACAATTGGGATTTGCTATAATACCCAGCACCTTTCTGAGAGATATTCATGACTGCTTGAGAAGCTGAAGTCTGATCAGAATTTAATGCATGCAAAACACATATGGTTTTCATTATGTTCAGTAATTTCTGCAATCTTTTTTGCACTGTGTTCTGGGAAGATGATTTGAATAGATGCAATTTGACATACCATGAATCTATAGTCTCCTAATCTTAACAACTGCTTTAAATCCTCAGCCACTGCAGGACCCTCTAGTTTCCTTTTGTTCTTTTGTGATTGTCGCTTTCTTTCCTATATCAGGTACCTGTGTGTCAACTCCCTCCATTTCTTGCCACTTTAATATATCATTTATAATCTCATACAGTTTGCATTTATTTCTCCCGGGAAGACGGACTGGGTGTGTGCACATTTACTGAAGGGTGGCACATGTATGGAGAGTGAAGGCTAGACACAGATCAATAAGTTTGCATTGGAATGCAGCAAGGAGGAGACATAGAGAGAGCAGTTTTCTCACCACTGCAGTATATTGATAATCCCTCCCTCCCATTCTGATCCAACGCTCTGTGGGTGTGTGAAACTATCCACACAGGTTTGATTCTTTAGTTCAAGCTCAAATTGTTTGACAGTTTAAGTTGAATTTGAATCTCACTTTTATCTCTCCTCTGTCTTGTCTTTTTTTTTTTTAGGTAAGTGACAAACAACTGAGATTTTCTCGATGGCATGACCCACACGGTAATGTTTTTGTTAATTTTTTTTTTTCTGGTGAATTTTCATGTTAAAAGCAATATTTCCTCCCACCTGCCAGAAGAAAGCATTACCATCTGATGTTTTTGCAGTCTACAGTTTTAAAGGCTGTTTTTTATTCTCCACCAAGATCCCAATGGATTTTTGTGCTAGAGTCAAATTTAGTAGTCAGATTATACTTAAATAGATTGTAGAAATGCTGGTGGTCTACAAATAATTATTATCAGCATCACATTGGGGCTTCTTCATTATTAATGGGTAACAGCTGTAATCATAATAGTTACAGCACATAAGGGGCCTTTCAGGTTGTAACACCAACCTCATCATTTTCTTTCTCAGTTAATAAGTAACTGCAAAGTTGCTTGTCTGTGTAATGGGCCTATCATGAGCAGCATTTGCCTGCATTACTTTCACCTAATGGTGATGTTGTGTTTTGTTGTGTTCTGTTTATCTAATCAGATGCCGAGGGTTGGGGGTCTGTCTCATTAGCTTGCAGGATATTGATTTCCTGTGTTAGAGCAAAGTGCTACAGTTGCCTGCTTCTACATTCCCAGATTGGGAAGAATGCAGGATGCTTTCCTCACAGCTCATCAATCGATCTGTCTCAGCTCAGGGTTGTTGTGTTCTGTGCGTGTGAGTTTGTATGCCTCCAGTCATGCCTGGATGTAAAAATAGCTACTAAAGCAGATTGATTGCTGGAGATGCATGTTCTGTGTTTAAAGACTGCTCCACAGAAAGATGGATGATGTAGGGAAAGATTTAGCTGTTTGAGTTATTTAAGCTCTCCTCCATTGGATGGGCTGTAGAGTATGTGGCAGAAACTCATTGTAATTCCGCAGTCTGGTTGTTTATATATTAGAATCAGAATCTGTGTTGTTTACATAGAAATGCAACAATATCTATGTGCACATCAATGCACATATAAGCTATCTATTTCAGGTTTTAAATGTGTTATTAGAGTAATGAAACTTTGTTAAACTTCATATTTAATATAATTCTAAAAACAATTTGAAAGCAGGAGCACAAAAATGAGATCTTTCTAGGAAACAGTGTAAACATGACTGTATGACTCTACATAAAATACATCTAAGACTACTTATCAACTCAGAGGCTCATAACTGTCATGGCTCTTGCCCCCCCTGCAGAGTTTATGGACCATATTGATTGAAAATGTTGCATTTCTGTTCCTCTGCTGCTGAGCAGTGTCATAGTAAATCTGTCGTCTATTCTGCTGTTGTGAGTTAGAGTGTGATAAATGTGTGGGAGTGGCCTCTTTTGCATAGAGCACATCAGTGTGAATATGTGCCATTTACTGCAATGGGGGCGTACACGCATAGCGTCTGTGTGTGTGTGTGTGTGTTAAAATGTGTGTGACGGCAATGCGTCACTCTGCGACTTGCAGAAGCCCAGGAGCTCCCCTTTAGTATCTTGCATGCTGCTTCAGTTATGCAATAATGCTGTTCTCACACAGTTTGTTCTCTTTCCTGCTCTTTCTCCTATTTTTTCCTCATGCCTCTCTACATTTTATTTTTGCTCATGCATTGCATGTGCAGTGTGTAGAAATATTTAGAGCTGTGGAGCTTGGTTTAGATTTGGGGGGACTTTTGTGCCTATGTGGAGCCAAGCTCTATAATAAACAGTGAAGCAGACTGGAACTTGTGGAGACAAAAAATCACTATACCTTTTGTTTTATCTTTGTCTTTGATTTGTTTTATTTTAAATATCTCTCTTCCTCTTTTCAGAATAACTGTACTGTCTGTCTTTTCCTCCCCACCCACTCATTCTCTGCAGTATACCTTCCTTCCTGAGAAACAGCTGCAGTCATGCATAGAGACATTTATTAGCATTTTTCATGCCAGCCATTTATAGCAGAATTCAATTCTACACCTAAAACCCCCTACATTACATCTCTTACAAGAAAAACAATACACTGCCTAGCTGCCTGGACTTAAATATGCAAATTGGTACTAGCCTCCAATTGGATAATTGCTGCAAGGGCAATTATCTTTCAGCTGGCAGCAAGTTATTTAATCCCAACTGATACAATCAGTAGTTTATCATTTCCTAAACAGTCGTGTGGAGAGAAAAAAAGCTGTGTCCATGGAAAAGTTGTTAGTCTGTTTAAGAAGGTTTAAATCATTTGAAAACATGAAGCAAAGAAAAGGATATTTCAGAAACAGCCAAAAATATATGTTAGAAATATAATAAAAAACGGAAGAATAGTGAGAAACCATTTTGGAAGAAAATAACGTGGTCATTTAATGATCATGATCAGTGATCACAAATGTGTAGTGAAATTAAATGATAAAAAATGCACCTATAGATCTCAGAACTGTTTAATATGAAAAGTAATTGCATTTCCACATACACAGTGCAAATTGATCATAAGGGACTGAACAGCTGTGTAGCCTTTAGAAAACTACTAATTATTGAGACTAACTGGAGAATAAAAAGGTTTCAGTTTGTAGCATAAAGAGATTCAGACCTGAACCTCCACTCAGAATCTCTTGAATGTGATGGAGAAGGCTTTGCTCAGTAGTCAGACTCCACCAAGATCTTTGTGGGAAAATTAATGCAAAACTGGATGGAAATGACCCAAGTGACATTGCAGAAGCTTAATGAAACAATGCCACAGAAAAGGCATGTCACAATCAAAGCTAATCCAATTAAATACACAATATTAGACATTTTTTGTGGTGATGTTTTTTGGGGGGCAAGAAATGTATTTACAGATTAAATACTCTGAGGAATATGATTATTTTTTCAGTAAGTGGTTTTAAATTGATTAAAATTATTTAAATTTAAGCTATAATTTTAATACATATTCTCCTTTTTTATAACAACTGACTGACTGCATCAAGCCACTTGTGCTTGGTAGATGTATAGTCGTTAGAGCAGGTGTTTGGTGTTAATCATGACAATAGCAGTAAGGTGATACTTAATTGATCTATGTGGTTGCCTCAATGTTTGTTTGTCCCTCTAAGCAGAGCTTACTTTGTATAGTCACCTACAAAATATGTCATTTGGCATATGACACTGAAAAAAAGAATCATTGCATTAAGTCTTCCCAAAGCAAGAAATGTAATTGGCATGTAAATATTTCAGTTCATTCATCCATTTTTTATATCAATGTAAAACCAAATGAGAATTCCACATGTGGAGTCAAAGTCTATCTCAGCTACTGTCAGGTGAAAAGCAAGATTAACCCTGTATTTGTTGTGGGTCTATTACAGCAGGGGTTTCTAAAATATTTTCCTTGAGGACCCCCTTCATGCACCTTCTAAAAAGCCATGGATCCCTTGTCCCGTCCCCTGTCCCGTCATCATAGATGGTTTTATGCTTTCAACAGTGAGATCACCCCATAAATACATTATTGAGCCCTGTCCTCCAATAAAGCCAACTAAATTAACAATATTTAGCCTTATTTTTATCCTGTAAGAGAGGGACAATGTGTAGACAAAGTCCCAACCAGCTGACCCCAGGTTGGAAACTACTGCATTACAGAGCAAACACAAAGACAAACCAATTCATATTCCAACTTGACTTAATTTAAACTAACCAACATGCTTGCTAGATGGTAGGAGGAAGTAGGAGTACCATGGGAACTTTTACATGCATGAGGAAAACCATACAAAGTCTGTGCAAAAAGCCAAGTTTTTTTTTAAATGTATTTTCTCTAAGAAGGACGTATTGTTTAGAATTTGTACATTTGAAAATTTAGGTGAGGTCTGTGTGATGTATTTAAAATCATTGGTGGATGTGTGTGAGTATGTCTGTAGACAACATACTGCATTCATTTGTTGTAATGAAGCAACACGTATTTCCTGACTTGAGTTGTGATGAATATATTTCTTTAGACTGCAGTACTCCAGGTTGGCAGTATGACCCACAGTGTCTGTGTAAATTTTAATAGCAGTTTACATTGGCCCTTTAGTGGTCATAGATTAAACCAATTGTTTTGTGGGCCTTTGTTGTTGGTGTTAACTGAATTAAAGTTTAGGATTATTCCAAATTTTTCGGTTCTTCCAAAAAGTTGTTGAATTTGGTTCCACAATATAATGTCTGACCTTTTAATTTAGCACCGTCAGAAATGCACCTAGCTGCACTGTTGCTTTTGATAAGTACATGATAAATACCATTTATTGATTTTATGGAGGACATTTCCTGTTCTAAAGCCTTGTAATCTTTGTACTGTGCAATATTGGTGTGTATCCATCACTTCAGATTGTTCATATGTTTTTTTTTCTTGTTTTTTTTTCCATACAGCCTTTTCTTGTTTTCTTTGCTAAGGTAGACAGTAGTTTCTTTGTTGCCTAATTCAAACTATGGGTTACAAAAATAGGCCTACAAACCTGTTTGCTGACTTACTCTCATAACATTGGTATAATCCCACAGATGTTTTACAGTCAGACAATAAGTAGTAGGTTTATCCTCTTAGGTCTTGTTATAACGTGTCAAAGCTGTGGTTTTTTCTTTCTGTGTTTGTGTGAGCCTCCTAACAGGTGCACAGCAAAGTGAATGCCTGTATATACATGAAAGTGTGCTATAGAGTGCACACTCAATTATATTTGCATGGTTTGTTACTAAAGTCTCAAGGGACTTCTAAGGGAAGTCGGATTTAACGATTTTTCTCTTTCTGCTAGATGTGACATTTTCTTGTGTGACTCAACTATTTTGCTGTATTCTTCACTTAAAAAAAACCAACCCTAAAGATGACCACAAAATTGTCTGCTTTTAAGGCAAAGATTGTGCAAGACTAACTTTCAGTTCAGCATGATGTCTGAAGTTCATCCTGCCAGCTTTAACTGGAAGCAGCCGCGCACAGATTTCACACAAATGTAACACAGATCGCCTCTCACCCACACACTGACTTTTAAACCATCTTTACACATCTTAAAACTCCATTTCCCCTCCAGTCCCATTTCGCACTGCAACATGGAATCTTATGAAACATTTAGAAGTCGTCTCTACATTTAATGGTCCCTCATTCTTTTCTCTTCTTCTTTTCTCTTCTCTACATATCATGTTTTATCGTAATACTTTACTGGAAAAATGTGTCAATCCTACCTAACAGTATGCAGTAGATCATAATAATGTCTAAATGGAAGTGAGTTGTACTTCATAGGAGAGACGAGGATAATGATGGTTGGAGTTACATATGTTGGGAAAGTTAGAAAGATATCAACTGATCTTCCGTACCCATAAGTCATAAAAGAAACATTGCTTCTATAAAACAGATACCTCACTGCAAACACTTCAAGGTAGACAGTGAGTTACAAGCAAATTTTCCTTAAAACAAGCCATCCTTTGGACTGGGAGATGGGAGAGCACAATATAGCAAAGTGCTTCCTGTTGTCTTTAAATCGAAGGAGCTACCTTCCTACCTGGGGTTTTCTAGCATGCTGACAGGTTTCATGTGGTGATAGCAGGGTGTAGTTTTAAAGTTTGACTTTTAAATGTCATGGAAGCCACGACAGCAGATGAGGGTGGTATGGTCATTGCTGTCTGCTCCTCAGCCTTTCCTGTCATACTTGCTAACACTTAAATGGGTCATGAAAGTCAAGCAATAACTCAAAAGTTAAACTCTAAACATCACCAATAGATAATGTGACCATTAATATCAGAATCTTTGTGTGTTTGGGTAGTGCAATGCAAACAGCAGGCTTAGTATTCATTATATTTGTCATATATGAATTTTCTTAGAAGTTAAAATTAAATGTCTAAGTTGAAAAATATGGCACCTGATTAACAGATTTAATTTAGCTTATGTTAAGGGATTGTAATCACCAACATATTTGCTGAGTAAGGTCAGTCTTCCTGGTCACTTGTACTATGGTTCATTTGTGCAGGTTTTTAGTGTACAGGAGCCAAATATGCACCCAAATCTATTTATTTGTACGTAAATGTCCTATATTTAGGAGGGCCATAAGTGAGAGCATTGTCTTCTCACTCACATTTTTTAGCTGCAAGCTGGAATGTGAACCAATTATGCAAGTGTTTGGAAGGGTGTGTGCTGTTCTGTGTGTATGACTAGATAGAGTTCAACGGTTTTCTCCTTAGTTTACTGAAACATGAAACCATTTTCGTCATCATGACTAAGATAACTTTACATTCTGCAAGTCTCTTTTAACATGTAATTACTTAACAGGTTAGTGTCACAGAAGTCTCGCCACAGTGTTCCTTCCTACCTGCTGTTCCTGTTTTATTATTCATGTCCTTTAATGGGATTCAACTACAGCGAAACAGAACAAGATCCAGTAGCTTTTTTCAGTACAATCGTCATTCAAATCTCATACATCTCTGTATTTTTATGTCTTATATCTATATCTTATTTGTCTTACTCTTTTATGCCTTTTCACTGTTTTACTTTGTTTTCATCATTTTAGCATTCTTACACTGGATATTGACACTACTTCTGTGTAGACTGAGAAATCCTAATGTCTTAATGATAAAATGACATACAATTTAACACTGAAAAGGCTCACAGTTTCCAGATTATAAATCAGAAGAACTGTCTGTTGTGGCCTTCTGATTTTTCTTCTCACACCAACAAAAAGCTTTTTGTTGAAGTAGAAGTGACTTTTCATCTATTGTGTCCGTCCTCTGCTTTATTCTGTTTTTTGCTTAACAACAAAAGTACTAAACTAATATTTTAAACTCAAACATTAAGTATTTATTTCTTTTCAGTCAAATTTGACCAGAGTTAAGATTTGCTTAATGGTGTCACGATTTTTCAAATGCTCGATTGGATTTTATTTTCGATTTTAGGTTGACGATTCAATTCTCAATTTTTACATAATTAAATAATTTTCTTACAAACACAATGGTCTATGCAATTTTTAGACAGATCTATTCTACAATGTTTTTTTTTATTCATAAGATTTTTCACAGTAAATATTATTTTGGATATAAGCAACTTTCATTCATTTATTGTGTAATATATCACATTAGGCACTTATAGTTTATTTTAAATTATTTATTTACAATATAAAAGTAAAAATCTTGTTCTCAGTCAAGTTGAAAACAACAGAAACAAACAATACCAATGATAAACTGCAGACACAATCATTATTGACACAGTATGCTGTGACAGTTATGTAAACACTCATTTGGTGTTGAAGTCCAGACATCTGTTGTTAAGGCAACAGATGCCCCCCCCCAAAAAAAAAAAAAAAAAATTAATTCTTGAACATATTCATATATGGAAGGAAACACTTTAGTCATAAGATTTGAGCTGCTGGGCGTACTGTAGTGTGCCTCAACTACACTAATATTATTTGTTTTTCACCACTGAATAATCTACTGCAGATCTACTGCTATAAATAGCTCTGCAGCGTTCGTTATAGCTTTTGTGCGAGCTGAGGTCTTGCTGTTTTCTTGGTTGTCAAATCTTAATCTTTGTGATGCCGATGATTGTGTCCTACCATGTTTGTAGTGTTTCTCGTAACAGAGTAAAGTGCACGCACATAGCTTATCATAACACTCTGGTGTTCTTCTCGGCAACGCGAACATTGTCAACATAACATTGTCAACATTATGTTAACATAACATTAGTATTATGTCAACATAATACTGATGAATTAAGAGAAGCAGGAGCACCTACAAGTCCAGGGTCCCATGTTTCCATTATCACTTGTTATAGCGTCATAAACTGCAGGTTAGCTAACGTCATAATGTGCATCTTTGCACGCCGCCTCCTTAATGTATGCAAACCTAGCCTGCTCTTTTATATCACTGTTGATATAAAAGTGATATAAATCACTGGGGGGTCGTCAATGCTCTTTTTCACTTTGATCGATCACTTTTTGACATAGCATCGATCGATTTTGATGAAAAATCAAAATTGTGACACCCATAATAATCACTATTGTAGATTTACTATATTTCTACTGTAAACATAATCATCTCTTCTCACATATTCGCTATATGACAGCATATTTTTATTCACTACACTATTTACATGATGGATATATGCTACAGAATGCAAATGCATCACACTTTTTCTTGCACACAGTTATATGGTTGTCAAGTTGGAGCAAATGTTGATTAAATCATGTAAGTTTAAATAGGCTATCCAAAAGGTATAAAATGTCTCTTTTAAGCCCTTTTAAATGCATCTTTTAAACTTAAGGTAACTAAAGAAACACTAAATGTACTGTTTGTGTAACAAGAAATGAATTATACATGATGATGCAATGACTCAAGGTATCCCAGTGAACCTTGGTTTCTCATGTAATGCAAAAACTAAATATTGCTAAAGTAGAGATTAGCTTTTGATAAATGACATGCATTATCTAAAAACAAACAGTAAACAGAACTTCAGTCAACTTCATCTTCAGTCATTAAGTGTAACAGCCGACTTGCATTTCCCCCTGAGTCCATAGTAATTAACATATCACCGGAGGTCATCTTGGGTCATAAGATTTCTCAAAGGAACTACTAATCACACTTGAATAGACACTTGGTTCACCCAGTGCAGTGATCAAGGCTCAGACTAGTCAGACAGTGCAGGGGGAGCCAGTCAAGTGCTTTGGCTGCAACAGTGACACGACAGTGGTGCAATGCAGAAAAAGTCTATTTTTGGAGGGGTTGAGCAACAGCGCTGACACCATGGTTAGAAATGGAGGATCAGGAAGCATTGATACAATGGTTACAGATATTGATTGGCCAAGAGTGCATGCAAATCAGATTTGTACAACATACATTCTAATAAAATGTCTTTTTGAGAACCTCTGTGAAATGTATTCACCTGGTCACTTGTTTGTGTCTGTTACATGCTTATCCTTTAGAGGAACGTCAGCCACAGATGGGAAAACCTCAATAGATACAACAAGTATACTACTATTATTTGTGAGATATATATGCATATTATGGAATAAAATGTTTACAAAACAATTAAAATTTCAACTGAGGCTAAATATAAAAAGGAGAAAAACATTGAAACAATTTGTAGAAAATCTGCTGCTTTTCACAGTGGTGACAGGTCTAGACAATTGTGAGGCCTTGGATTTCAGAGTGAATTCAATCTGACTGGTGAGCAGCGACATTTTGTGACACTCTTAACTAGTGTTCTCTCAGAGTCACCAGCTTCCAAAATGCATTCACCCCTGCAGGGTGAGTGTATGAGCCGTACAAAGCTCTCATTGAAGTGTGCAGTGCAATATTTACGCTCTGATGGCAGCGTTTCAAAAGCACAATGCTGGCAATCGAATGAACACTTGATAATTATTGTCATAGCCTGTACCTGTAAATTCACAGGTCACTGTGCGAAGTCAATCAATGCATTTGTTGCCACAAAGTCGATAAGGCTGAACAAGATTTTAAAAAGGCTTCACTGTAAAAGAACAGAACACATATCCCAAATAGAAACTCTCATGCTGCTATAAATAACTGCAGTCATTAGCTTATAATAGATCATGATGTTGTTAATGCTGCATTTATCTAACGGTCCTAACTTTTTAGAAATGTATACACATATAAGTATGATCAATTTAAAATACAGAAACTGAAAGGTTTGACCTTTTCTAAATGGGTCACTTGTGTCAACATTTTTGTAAATGCCTCGACATCATCTCAACAATTCGTCTGATGTGCGTTTTTGAAAACCTGTTCTCAGGATGTTTTTTTTTTGTTTTTTTTTGTCAGCTACATCTGATAGACAAACAGGCATAAAACAACCAGACACACTCACATTCACTCCTAATGACCAATGAACCTAACATGCATGTTTTTTGGATGGTGGGAGGAAGCCAGAGTACCCAGAGAGAACTCATACTAGCACGGGGAGAACAAGCAAACTCCACACAGAAAGGCCACCGTTTGAGCTGAGATTTGAACCAGCAACCTGCTTGCTGTGAGGCTGCAGCGCTAACTGTGCCACCGTGCAGCCAAGTGCAAATTATTTTAAGATAAAATGTTCACGTTTACATGAGAGCATAAATTCCGAATAAAAGTTAATTCTGCTTTAAACAAATTACAAATAACTATGTAAACACCTAATTTTGAATGAAAACATAAGTCGGAATTA
>JBAMHX010000013.1:11267582-11279082 GCA_037177515.1 Pseudomugil tenellus
TATACACTCATCACTGTAAAACATGACGTAGCTGATCAGTGAGATGGATGCCTTTTTTCTACATAATAATTCTTAAACTGTAGTCTATATAACCAGAACGTTTGTTCTGTATCTTCACAGCTAACAGCTCCTGCTTCATTGTAATGTTGCATATAATTTGTAACAAATTAGCCCCTTGTGTCTTTTGGCCCCCCATTAAAATCAAAGAGTCAGAACAATCCTCTCCACTCCACATGTGAGTAGTTTTTTTTTTTGCACACTTGAATTTTTTTCACATTCTTAAGAATGGCTCTTCAAGCCTCCATGTCTCTGTTAAATGTGGGAATCTAATTACAAATATCTGATTTGAAGGGGGAATGAGTTAACCTTTGCTGAAATGCCACTGCATAACCATCTGTGAGCGGCAAGGAGGAGAACCAGCCCATAGCATTACCACAGTGACACAGAGTGACAGACAGTTGGCCTACCTCAAGGGAACAATGTGCACATGGCTGTTTTCTCCCTCTGTCTCTGAAGAGATTTGTGTTTCAATTTGAATGTAAAATATGTTGGGTTTTTATGTTAATGTGATGATTGACTAGCTACACCAGCAAATGCATTTGCTGAGATAGATGTAATTCCCCAGTAATGTGCAGCAGTTCCATCATGTGATTACGTGTTAATACACAAAATAGTTTAGATATTGATTTTCACATCACAAAGCTTGCCCCACATTTCTCAACAGGCTTTAAAGTCTCAAGAGTTGCATATCTGTTGCAAACATCAGTAGCCGGAGCAGTCGTGCTGCTGCAGGGCAATGCTGAGCCACTTTTATGATGTAACTGTAGAGGCTGTTCAGGCTGTGTTCTCAATACAATCGATCTTCAGAAAAATGAAGAAAAGTACTCTGCTAAATGTCAGGACACATGAAATCGATATGAACTTGTTCCGCCGTGTACTTCGGTGCCCTCCCCCCCATATGCCCAGTTACAGAGACAGACCACTAATGTAATGGAAAATGGCTCCTGATTCAAATATGATGTGATATTTTGTAGATAGAAAATACATTGTTCTGCTTACAAGAAGAGGTGACAGATGATGATATGTTTATACTGTTACAGTACCTCTCTGTGTTATCCTGATTCTGTGACCCATGCCATGCTTTTGTTTAGCTCACATAGATATTTTTTGTCACGCCTTCACTTTCAACTTTCTTTTTTATGTCTTCTAGTAAAGTGTAAAAGAATGTTTTGTGAAGATGCCAACATGAACATCCAGTTTGACCTCTTACTACATACCTTGTGTCACCTCACCATCTCTGCTTTGCTTTCCATATATTTCTCTCTGCATTTACACTCCTTTTAATTTTCACTCTATCCAGTAGTCTTTTTCAGGATGCACGATGAGTCGTGACAACTCATCAGTGTTGAGTAAACCAAGGGCCAACAACCCTTAAAGCAGGGACTTGGATTATGCAATAGCACAAATGCGTACACATTTGCAGTGAAACATTCAGTATTCTCTATAAATAGAGATCTGGCCCCTCCTTTGCTTTGTGCACAGGGTGTCTGAGACAATACAGTAAGAGACAGATGGAGAATAAATATTTTTTCTATTTGTCTAACTTTTAATAACCTGTGCTTTGTTTTTTTCCTGTTGCTTGCTTGTATAATATGTAAAGAGAAACTTTGGTTTATTTTACTTCCAGTTACAGACTAGGCTGTCAGTTCTGCTCCTGAACACTCTGAAAATACACATCCCTATCTTCATCATTTTCCCACAAGTAGTTTCCTCAGTATCCACATCTCCTCCACCACCCTGGTGGGTGTAGCTGAAGGTGCAATCTCCCAGAGGCTCTGAGGTGGTTTGACTTTTGGCAAGGGCTGAGAAGCTGCTGACGTGTGTGTGTAGGGCAGGATGTGTGCAAGAAGCAGCACTGGATCCTGTTTTTCAGACCGCAGCAACTGGAGCTCGGGCTTTTATATGCAAACACACACACATACACCATCTTAGTATGCCAACCCTAAATTCTCATGATGTTCGTGCCAACATCAATCACAGAACAGACAAATTCTCAAGCTGATATGTGCTTATAAAGTCGCTCATATAAAAGCAGACAAGCAGAGTCCAAACATGTTCATACATACTTAGAATATCACTGACCTTAATTGTTTCCAGCTTTGCTGTTTTTTTAAAAGCCTCAATTTAAAGGCATAACTTTCTTTTTGTATTGATGCGTATGTTGCCATCTGACCTGAGGCTGCCACTCTCGAAAACAGAAAAATGTAACACGCTGCTGTAAGGAAAATTACATCCTGTATAACAGGTTCATTGACGTAAACATGCTTTGATAGATTCCCAGCTTGCTTTTATGCTCACACTTACCAGCTAGAGGTTTTACATAAACATATGTGTGCGCGGGAAAATCCAAGACACTGTGGTTTGAAATATTAGAGTTCAGTGGCAGGCATGCAGACATTACATGCAGGCTATGCTTAGAGAAGCAAAAACAATACGCAAACTGACAGAGCAATGGCACTACTTGTTGTCATGACAGTGAAGGGTTTTAATGCAGACAAATGTCCATTAATCAAGGAGAGACAAGTAGAGCAGAAGAAATGCAGAGAATTCTGTCAACACATTAACATTATTTATTACAGTATACATGGAGGAGTTCTTTGCACTCTTGTGTATACAAATTGTACTTGTGCAGACCTGTTTGTCTGAATGAAGTCTTAAGAGGATCAATAGGTTTAGCTGACTGAACACAGCAGGCACACCTATTACAGAGTCAGGACATCCCACTGTTTGGAAGGAGGGAGGGGGCAAAAGAAGATCAGCTGCGAGACAGAGAGCAGGGGAGAAACTGAAGAGACGCTTCAATGTTTTTTTATTTTTACTCCCTCCTTTCGTCTTCACTTCCTTCCCCAGGAGATTGTGAAAGAAGAGAAGAGAGAGGGAGACACAAAGTAAGAGAGACAAAGAGAGCAGAGCTGAGAGGATGAAAGCGGACCTGTGACTGTGTGAGTGACTGTGTGTGTAACATGCTCCGTCATGCTGGTGTGACTACCACTGCCTCTTCAACCGGTGTCGCTGACTGTCAGGAAAAGGAATGTTTACCAGAGGAATGACTCCATGAACCGGTTCACCATGTGGATGTGGGACAGTGATTTCCAAACCTTTGCCGGAAGAATCCCAAGGAAAAAAGAGCAGCGGCCAGAGAGCTTAGCTGGTCCTGCTGGGTGGCCGCCTGCGTGCTCGCACTGCTGACACTCTCACTTAGAAATTGACTTCACACTAGGCTTAAGTATTCTAACACCTCCTTCCAGCTTTTATTGTTTTTTTTTGTTTGTTTGTTTTTTGGTAAGCACCACTTTTATTGGATTTTTTTTTTTAATTTTCCTTCTGGAACTCTGGATTTTATGGAGCTATATTCTGTGACTTTTAAGACTATTTTGTTAGCTGTAAGCTGGCGCTTTTTTGAATAATTTTTTAGAGACCAAACAAGTGAAGCTGAAGGTTCTTCACTAGAGGACTGGTCTGAATGTGTGCATCACAGCAGGGGACTTTTACAGTATGGACTACTACATTTTATACTGGGGCCTGCAGATGCTATGGGGCAGTATCTGCAGACAGATAGCTAAATAGAGGGTAGGGGAGTCAAAGGGCCAGTGGTTACCAGGAATCAGCCCTGACAGCTTTGCTATGAAGCCTGGACAATGCCCAGGTGTTTCCAGTGATAGGTCCATGATGCACCTCAGCCATCTTCCCTTCAGAAGGCACTCCTGGATATGGTGAGTTTCGCTAATGGTAATGGAAGTGCTGGTCTTTTTTGGAAAAAAAAAATACTGGTATTGTCACTGTCAAACTTTATTTATAATTTATTATCGTGTTTGTTGTGTTTGTTATGGTTATAGTTCCTTTATGACTGGTCCAGCCCAGTTTAACTTTTCCCCCTGAGCTTAGCTCAGATGTATTCAGGGATATTTATTGTTAAATGGGCCAGACATTTCCTGTCATTTTCTCCTACACTAAATGCTTCAGTTGATCCATAAACCCGAGGGCATGTCAAAAATAGCAAGCCAAGCACACAGAGGTGTTGTAATACTGAGACTGCTACTAAAAGGATGGAAAAATTTTCACTTAAAGTGCTGTGTTGTTAGCTTGTCCTGCTGTCTTGTTTTGAATGGTCATCGTTAGGTTGAGTGTCTAATGGGAATAGTTGTCTGGCTGACTGTAAAATGGGACACACAGCGCAGTCAGTGATGTCATCATGGGGCTGTTGGGAGAAGGTTTCTATTCCCAGAAAAGTTTATTTTTTCCGTCCCATACAGACAAAATATATTTTATTCCGTGACTTGTTTGACTAACTGGATACAGTTGCTGTCTAACAAAACTGTCAGCTATTTTTTTTCATCTCTGCCTTTCCTTGTCACAAGATGCTTCTCATACATACAGATGCTTTATTTTGCACACTTGAAGAACAGTCTTGCCCAAATTTTCACTTATCTTTTCGCTCTTAAACAGCTCTGGGCCTCTGGGTATTGCCTGTGCTTCGTTTCAGTTATGCTACGCACAGACATGCGCCCTGTATTTGATCATTTCCTGTTCGTTTTTCTCTTTTCTCTTCATCACTTGTGCGTGATGCACGTGAAAACAGAAGGACAAAAGACGATCAGAAAGACGATCTCTAGGTTGGACATAGTATGCCGGACAGATTGTACTTGCTGATTTAATTGGTGCATCTGCTCATGTTGCATATAATGCATGTTTGTGACTGTGCCAGTTGGTAGAATTAAGGGTTGTATTCAACATCACTCAACTAGACTGAGCACAAAATTAGCTTGAATGTTTTATGTAGCATCATTGACTGACTTCTCCAGCAGAGGCAGTAATCCAAGGAGAAGTTACTGGAAGACAGAAGAATCCCATGAACTCTACGTAGGTATCATGGAATACAAGAAAGCATTCATGAGCTCAGTCACTAACCTTGTCAGAGCACGTGCACAAACTGAAAAGGATGCCCTGTGAGACAAGAATGAAAATATTCACAAATATAATAGGAATCTGATTACTTTTAACATGCATTGTTATCTATACAGGCGTTCTTTGTGGCTCTAATTTCTTGATTAAATTTAGTTGAAACTTCTTGCTGAGCAGTGATTCACTGTGTGCTGGAATGCGTTCTATTGTTGCCCTGGATGGCTATTGCAGATCTAGTTATAACATTAAGACAACAATTCAGAACTGTCAGAGTTGTCAGATTCAATCATTAGTCTGAAAATGGGAATTCTTGCTTTTAGACTCCATTTAAACTTCAGCAAGGATTTTTTAACTTTTTCAGTAAATCTATACACCATACGGGAGGGTGTGTGTGCGTGAGTAAAAAGGAGCTTTCAAGAGGACCTGTATTATTCATTGCACCTTGATAATGGACAAATCCTCTTCTCCAATACCAGACCCGTGCGGCACAAGAAAAAGGCCACAAAAACAAAAATCCATCAATGTATGTTTTTAAATACACACTGCCGGATATAAATATATAAGCTGAACCATTTGAAGGAATAAAACTACAATTTTTTGAATTGTGAAGTTCAAATTGCCACAGCAGCATTGCAACTTAGACTCATAACACTCTTGCTATCTCTCAGCAGGCCTAAGAGCCTAAGCTTATTGTAGTTATTTTTACACTCAGCATTGTAAGTCAGCTTTATTTATTTAGCACCTTTAAACAAGCAGTCCAAAATGCTTCAGACATAAAGATTAAAACATAGATAGGGGACAAAGGAGTAGAATAAAGGTTTCTTTTTAAAAGCGGTAAAGAAAAGGTGTAAGGTGTGGTGAAAAGATGAGAAACTGCTGATATCACCTCAAATTTAAAGACTGATTTAAGAAAAAACTAAAAGTAACATAGTTTTAAGATTTAGGAGCTGCAGATCAGCAGTTAAATAAAAATTCAGTGTAGACTCCAGTGAGGACATGGGATAAAATGGAGCAAAAGAGAAAAAAGATGATACATGATGAGGAGTATTATTCACAGCTTTATGAACAAGAAAACATTTAAAATGTTCTCTGTATGTAGCAAGAGCACTTTGTATTGTGGTCATGGCGTTTTCACCTAGCTGTAGCTTCCCAGTAGGACTTTTCGGTAGTCCAGTTTAAACAACTTCTGTTACAGAGCTGTGAATGAGCAGATTTGGATGGTATATAGGAAATATTTCTTCATCATTAAAACATTAAAACGTTGATTATCTTTCTGAGATTAAGATTGAATTCAAGGGACGGATAGTTCCCAAGTTGATGATTATTCTTTCAATCTGTTTGATTAAACCTCTAAGCCAGGGGTGCCCAAGTTCGGTCCTCGAGATCTACCATCCTGCAACTTTTAGATGCAACCCTTGTCCAACATACATGAATCAAATGAATGGCTCGTTACCAGGCCGCCACAGAGCTGGATGTTATGCAGAAGAGGGAATTAAGCCATTTGATTCAGGTGTGTTGGAAAAGGGATACATCTAAAAGTTGCAGGATGGTAGATCTCGAGGACCGAACTTGGGCACTCCTGCTCTAAGCCCTGGGTTCTGTTTATCGCTTGCTGCTTTTGATCCTTTTAAATGTTTTATTCTCATTTACTTTTCTTCTTTTTGCATTAATTTCACCAAGTAAGGCAACCTGAGCCTGCAGAGTCATTTGTCAATGCCAAGGCATACAACTGTATCATCAGCATGAAATTGACATGGTAATGGGTAATAATGTTAATAAAACATCTGACTTGGCAATTATGCTTCCAGTCTGTATGCATGTTAATATATAGAGACTCTATGTTGTAACTCTCTAACCTACATTTTTATGTTTGGTTCTGCCTCCATGTCCGGAATGAATAAAATGAGATATATGATTGTCTAAACTTCATTAAACACTAACCAGAAATTAGTTGAAAAGTGTGTGTAGTAATCCAATTAAGTGAATCCAGTGCCTCAGAGACAAGGAGAGGGGATGGAAAAAGTCTATATTTAGAACATGGGTTGCAATGCTTTCCTGTTTGGCTTTTGTCGCATGTGTGGTAACAGTGGATAAGATATGTTTCAGACACAAAATTTATAAATGTGGATTTCATCAAGTCTCTTTCTCCACTACCATCCTCCCTCTCTTGCACTGGGTAGGAGCTTCCCATTGGCTGCTTCCTCACATGCATTTTGTCCATAAGACAACAAGACACATTAAATTATCTAATTTCTTTAAGGCTTTGTCCTACTTCAAGTCGTCATTGATCCTCATGCTGCTCTTTCCATCTCAGCCAAACTTTAGATTACTTTCTATCACTCAGACAGAGCCTCTTAGTTGGAACTGAACAGAGATTTTGAATGCACTTTCTGAAGACGGCAGAGACTTGCTGTCAAGCTTAAGGACATACTGCCATCAGTCACTTTCATCCCATACTCCAGGACTTACTGTGTGAGCATGCGTGTGCACAAAAAAACAGATCTGGTGCTCAATTCCAGCATCAATCTTAGTAATCCTGCTGTGCAGGGCAATTCTGGTGCACTCCGTCTTTTTATGAGAGAGCTCCCCATTCACCCCCCCCCAAAAAAGGCCACACAGTCTAACACTTCTTTCCTTTTAACACTTTTTCTTGCACTTCGTTTTCTCACAGAAACCTGGCTGCCTTCACTGTGCATGATGAAACAATGAATGGAATGATTGATATCCCACTGTGGGCTTGTACACAGTGCAGTGATTATTTATGCACTCTGTAATGAAAATAACAAAATGGCCTTAAAAAAACAGGCTATCAAACAAACAGCTCAAAGAGATGGGAGCTTTTAGTTGACATTCATTTGAGCTGTTTTAGACAGTATCTCTGAGATATTTTATCAGAAATCTGTTATCCTTTATGCTGCCAGTTGTGTTTTGATTGGCATTACTGTACAGCGCACAATTTGCATGCTGAAGCTTAACAATTAAAATGTGGATGAATGATAAATCTGCCTATATTTAAGGAGAAAAGGTGCAAAATTTTATGTTTTTTTTGTTTAAATATATAATGCCATATACTGCTTTTTAAACAGACATCAAAACATAATAATGCTAAATGATTATTTTGAAGCAGTACAGACAATCGAATAGCACTTTTTCCTGTCGAGCACTGATGCTTAATTCAGGCATACACAGTGTGAAAAATCACCAGGATATCAAATTGATATGAAATGGAAGCTGCTGTTAAATCAACTCTTGAACAGCCAGTGCACTGTTAAATTGATTATAAAGTGACTTGAAGCATTCAAGTGTTCTCACTTGTTTTCCGTTTAAAATGTACACAAGAGCAAGAAACACTGCTGTTGAAACAAAGACTTGACTGTCTAACCTTTCATTAGAAAAAAGTAAAGGAATAAATTAATGTTCAGTACATCAATATGGACTTATTTTTCCTATGCATCTTGTTGTTAATCTCTTTCTTGTTCCTTTACCTCCCAGGCTTCCACTTGCTTCTTCATCCTGTATGCTACACATTGCTGCTTATGGATTTCACATTGTATGATTTTGCCACTTATTTACCGTCAAACCCCCTTCTTCCTTTCTATAGCACAACTTCATGGATTATACAAAACAAATCAGATGAGATGCAGAAAAGAGGAATGTCTGGTAGCTTTGCAGTCATTAGTCACTGCAGGATTGCACGGCCAAAACTTTGCTTTGGCAGACAACAATACACCGACACATAACAGTATTAGCAGTGTGATGTTGAAAAAAATGAGCATCAGATTTTTTTCTCTCTCACTCAGACAAATAACATGACTAAACCTTTGTGCATATTTGTCTGTTTATCTGGTTAATGTTGGACCGCTCTCCCCATTGAGAAATAATTTAATAATCATCATGTCTCACTTGTGCTTTTGCATGATTTTTTTGTTTATAATGAAACAAAATGACTTGGTGCGATTGTCAACTTTCAGGATTATGTTTAAACATGTGGTTGCTAAATTATCTGATATTTCTTATCAAGATGAGTAATATACACCCATTACTAGGACAGAGAGAGATACAATAAACTACTGCAGTGCCACTGGCTTCAGTGGGTATGGCTATGTGACACCATAAAAACATAAGACTTTGACAGCATGTGAAATGAATACAGGGACCTCGGTGCCTTGCAAAGACCTTAAGGCAGCTTTGACATCATATTCATTTTAAGTATCCATTTCATTTCAGTTTTTTATTAATTTCAGCCTCTGCCGTCTTTTGCTACTGTCCACAGGCAGCTGCTGTGCAGGATATTCAATCTTGTGTTCATCTTTGAGAAAAAGCCAAGAAGGTGGACAAATTAATAAGAAGACTTTATGGCAGCCACACATATTGGAGTTTAGGAAATAGCTGCTGGGGCTTTTGTGAGTTTCTTTAAAAGCGAAAAACCAACTGTAGCTGAATAAGCTTAGACTACTATGCAGTGGCTGATAGTACTGGTTGATGTCGTGGTTAGATGTGAATTAAAAAGGTAACTAATAGATCTGTACAATTAATCATTAAAAAATTGTGATCTCAATTCACACTTGTATGCAATCTCATTTCCAAATGAGAATAATTTTTTTTTAAGAAACACCTCGATTCTACCCCATTTTGATCAGGGACATCATTTGCATAAAAACAAGTGCTGCCTCTTTCTCTCAACAAATGAATGGCAGAAAATTATTCAAAGAAAAGGGATATTTATTGTTTTTATATTTAGTGTCAGCTGTTGCGAAGTTGATGTGCCGTTATTTCTGCAATATTTATATTAGAGAATAAAATCAAGAGAGAATTGTGATCTCAAATCTTGACAAAAAAAATCGGAATTTTCATTTAACCCAACTCAATTGTGCAGCCCTAGTAACTAACATACATTTTACTTGAATGTAACCGTGCAGCTGGAGTAATTTATGGTTCAAAACTGTTAATATTTTGTTTTTCTCTGATTTATATTGTGGAATAAGAGTGTCTTTGATTTAGACACATTAAGCTATTGCTTCAGGCCTGCACAAAATGGCAAAGGATAGATAAATCTATACACAAAAAGACTGAAACAACACGTTTCCTGTCAACTATGCAAAGTATCAGTTTGTTCATACAAACTGGGATCATATCTTCTTGACATTCAAATGGGTTGATGGCATAATAAGTAGTAATAAAATATCTTTACAATGCAGCATTGCACGTTACTATGCGACCCAAACAAAACCTGATTTTTACCAGTTGATGTTATCATGCTCAAGTCTTTTCCTGTAAGAACAAAGCAGCTCTCTGAGAGCAGCTCGGGCAATACTCCCACCACAGCCAAAAAAC
Organism: Pseudomugil tenellus; assembly: GCA_037177515.1. Taxonomy (NCBI): domain Eukaryota; kingdom Metazoa; phylum Chordata; class Actinopteri; order Atheriniformes; family Pseudomugilidae; genus Pseudomugil; species Pseudomugil tenellus. The sequence goes on from JBAMHX010000013.1 coordinate 11,277,879, forward strand.
AAACAGCTGAAATGAAACAAAAAAGGGGAGAGTAAGTTTTAAAGGAAAACAGTGTGGAGGCCTTGCCCTGGGGTTTTCATTAAGATAAACTTTGTCTGGAGGGGTTTTGCGTCACTCTGTCTGAAGGTGGCGGTGGGGTGGGGGGATGTTCATATGGCTTTGATTTGTTGGCTGCTGCTTTTGTTAGAGGCCTCAACTTTACCTGGTAACCCTGCTAAAAGTTTAATTTCTAAGCATGTGTTGACTTATTGAAGAGATTTTCACTCATGTTGAGCAGATGTCATATTTGCTCAGCTGTTTCTTTGTTTCCCGCCTCCCCCCACCCCCACATCTCTCATGCGGTTTGCTTCACAGACGGAGCATAACAAACGCATTGGGATTTACCTCTTATTAGCAGAAAAACACGGCAATGACGTTGTTCATCTCACGCGGGAATTGCTTTTGACGATGGCGGTGATTAGGATTGCCATAATGACGACAGCATGTATGAGAAGGCAGAGAAAAAGATTAGAAAGGCTTAGCCCGGGTGAGGGAGTCCCCTGACATAGACATGCGTGCACACATACCTCACTGGATTTGGAAATATTAAAGACTTATGTATTGCAATACCAACTAATGGTTGGAAGGAAACTTGTAAAGGTAGAGGAAAGTAAATGACTTTTGGGTTGGTTTTGGTCATAATAATGCAAAATTATGATCCAAATCGCTGGTCTGTTTGAAATTTCACATTATTGTTTCCTTTTATTCTCTGTTTAGTTTAATTGGTGCATTGTGTGAAACTTCCCCTTAAATTCTACATATCCAGTTTTCTTTTTATAACCAGTGTTTAGTCTGCATATTTTACCTTCCTTTTCAAGCACTGTCATATTATGAATACATTTGTTCATAGCTTCCTTAGTGGAAACTCCCACTTGCACAATTCCAACCGTAACTCTTCCCATTCATCATGTAAGGATGACCTCTCGCATTGAAGGTGCAGAAAAGACAGTAACAGCAACACATGAATAAAAACAATGAATTAATGACAACACTAAACATATTTGCTGATTTGGCATCCATGGCTATTATTTAACCCCTTTTCCTTCCAATGGAGTTGATCTTTGTCTACACGCAGAGGGAGATTATGGGAACTGAAGTACTGAAGTTTGAAAATATTACCAGATCTTATATATTTGAGTCAGCACAAATATCTGAGTGGATATAT
>JBAMHX010000013.1:11289656-11310084 GCA_037177515.1 Pseudomugil tenellus
TCTGTCTGTCTGTCTGTCTGTCTGTCTGTCTGTCTGTCTGTCTGTCTGTCTGTCTGTCTGTCTGTCTGTCTGTCTTATTTTTCCGTTTTCTTTTCAGTTTAACACAGCAAAACGCTGCAAACACTTTCTTTACACAGCGTATCATTGGAATGCTTTGCTGTTGGTTTTAGGTTACTGTGGCTACTAAGTGACTGACACATGAGCCGATTGTGAGGATTGCTTGAGAATACAAGTCCCACCCTTTACAGAATTACTACTACCAAAACAACCCCTCCCACACATCCATACTCAAGCAGCAGCTAAGAGAACAAGCAGAAGAGACTTGTGCTCTGGTCCTCAAAGACAGGAATTCTGTCATAGAAATACAAGGCAGGATAGACAGAGACAGAGAGAGAGAAAGAGGAAATTTTATCTCCACAAGTTAGGAAAAAGATAACTAAACACAAGGACTTAAACGAGAGAAGCGGTGTGAGAGAGGCTGGGAGAGGGAGTGCATGGCTGGATTAGCAGGACGATCACATGCTACACTGGCATGAAAGATAAGTGCAAGTGAGTGAGGGAGAAAGAAGGGCAACAAACCCCCTACTGTGAAGCCAGCGAAGGTCTGAGAGAGCAGCAGTGTGGAATATCGTATAGACAAAGAGTTGTTCTCTATCGAGCAGCTTGATAGACCTTGACGGGACTGGAGGAAGGACATTCCCACCAGATTACTTCATACCGTTGAAGACTGTTAGATTGTAGAGGAAGCCAACCATTGGATTTCAGGTGGCCCAAAGGGGGTGTGTGTATCTTTATGTGTGTGTGGATTTTGCACATGCTGTTGCTGTGGATGTGGAGTAAAAAGTCAGACCATGAGCATCATTCTTAAGCCACGGTCACGTTCTACCAGCTCGCTGAAGTTCACGGAGGGCATATGGTAAATAGACAGGAAACAATCTTGGAAGCATTTCCTTTTTAATTCATGTTGCATGTTTTGCTCTATATCCCACCGGCCTGACTGCTTTCTGAAAGACATTCTCTTCCTCTCATGGGTAAAGTCTTTCCATTTTATTCTGTATCGTAATTTCATTGTAATATGCTTTCTATTGCGACCAGTACTCTGCACCAGTTCAAACTTTGGGGTTCATTAAACTTAGAACAAGGATACCATAGCTTGAAGTGTGAAGATTATATTATTTTCTGTTACACATCAAATCCTTTTTTATTTTTGCACAAGATTTTGGAACAGCAAAGGCATCACTTATTTAGGAATGTGTCTTGCTACTACATATATTCTCTTGTGAGCACATGGTTTCTTAATACTTTGCCAGGGGCTAAAACTTGCCTTGCCCTTCCCCTCTTGTCTGCATCCCCCTCCTACTTCAGCATGTCCTTGCCTGTCAGCACTCATTTCTAAGGGAGAAACCGCTGCTGTTTTTGAAGATTCAATGCTAATTTTCACAGTTTTATCAATTTTTCTCACTCTCAGGCAGAGGTGTAAATAAGTTAAAACAACTCTAGCTGAACTAGCAGTTTCCATGAAATTGTTGGGAGTTGCCCAACAGCATGTATTTGGACACTGTGGGGCCTCCCTACAGTGTTCTCATGTCAGCATATTAATAAACTCTTCAACCTCCACACCAGGAAATGACCTCTATGTGAAATACTGTCTCCAGCTAGTGTATGTGTTAGACATTACTTTACCTGAAGCAAGGAACATGTAAAAACGCAAAGTGTGGCCATGCATGAAGTTGATTTTAGCATTAGAGCTGAGTGCAGACTGTCTTTTTTTCTTCCTTTTCATTAAAAGCTGAGAAACTGGCAGTCTTAGGTTTCTATGAGCCATCTTTTTGAATGGCTACCAAAGCAGCACTCAGCTGGACAAGGCATACTGCCTGCTCCATCTGTCCTGCCCTCCTTTCTGCTGTTATTTGCTGCTCTATAAAGTCTTCTTTCACTAAATCATATTATTTATTTTCTCTCTTAATTGGTATCACCGTCCAAAGATATACAGTAGGTTTTTTAACTATATGTAGTCCATAAATTATCTGAATTGTTTATTTGTTATCTATATACAACTTCATGAAGTTTTTGTGAGAATAATATGATTAAAGTTTGGTATCCAACCCCGACCCCATCGCTCCTTCTGCATGTATTTTCTCAATTTGTAGAGAAGTGGATACTGGAATGGTGGAGGGGGGCAAGAAGCAGGCGGCTTGTATAATTTGAGCAGCAGCAGCAACAGTGGCATGAAAAGCAGGCAGCTTATCATGTTGCAGAAGCAGCAGGTATGAGGCAGAGAGCAAAACCAGAACTATGCAGCTTAAATAGAGCGCTCAGACTGGATGGGTGTGTTTGATGTGGGACATGTAAAATATGAGGTCAATCACTTGGGAAGCAGCAGAACAACTTGAGTTGAACACCCTAACAAGCTTGCAGGTTAAGCACGCTGATGCAGATGTGTATATTAGTGCACAACTCCCCATGTCCATCTTTATGTCTGTAGCTGTGTAAGACAATGATGCCCCCCTCCCCTTGGCTTGAGCAAACACAAACAGGTCCCTCTCGACCCAACGTTGTAAAACATATGCTTGTGTAAGCAGACTTTTTGTTTCAATCAAGGTGTAACTGAGTAAACATTACTTGGAAAAAGATGTTTATGAAGTTGCTTTAGCCATATGAACACATTTCCGCCATACTTTAAAACCAGAAGTGATGCCTGTGGTGATAAAGAATGGAAAAAACAGGGAATGTTGAATGTTTGCATTTAGCCTTTGTCAGTACCCAGCTGGGCATCTCAGACAGTCACATGTTTGACCTTTTATTTAATATGACAGTGTACAAGTTTTTTAACACATTAACATATTATAATAAATAAGATGGAACATAGGTTTATAGTTTAGAAAACCTTCATTGTATCTCCCTGAAAATTTGTTTAAAATGCATCTCAAGTAAACATAAGATAATTTTCAAGTATTCTTCTGCTTCTGACAAAGTGTGACTTCTTAGGGGTGTGCATGAGAGTGATGCAGATAGAAGAGACAGTGTCATAGTTATCAGCAAGTAGTCAGTCACTTATCTGCTTGGCTTTGCTGTCCTCACAACCTCTTCCTCTGTCTGTCTCATTTATTAAGTTATCAGAGGACTGCCTGCTGTTTTGCCTGCAGACTTTGTAGATGAGCATAGAGAATTGTATGAAGTATGCAGCAACATTTTAGTCAGGCTTCTCAAGTACAAAATATAACTCAGCAATGAAGCTGAGTTACTCGGCCTGTACATGTTGCAACACTAGAAAATTCTCACATGAACACAGGTTTATCTGAATCTTCCCACTGACACCTTGCTGCATAAATATGTGCTCATCAGTAAAACGTCAAGCTATTATATCAGATGCCACAGCTGTGACTTTGGAAATGTTTAAAAAAAAAAAAAAGGCGTGGGACTGCTTTATGGGCACATTTAGATCTGGAGCTGGTTGTTACATGATGTGTTTTGTTGCTTGTTTCAGTTTAGTACCCACATTTCAATAATAAAATAAAACACATTATCATAAAAATGTGTCCTTTTTCTAAAAAAACACTTTTTTAAAAGTAAAATAGTCTCTCACAGTGTTCGCATTTTTCACACGATCCCCTACCAGGTAATTTTTAATAGCATATTAAAGTAATAGTAAAGCACAATATGGTTGCCTTGACAAAAGAATTTGCATGAAAGTCGAAGAAAAGAAAAACGAGAATAAACAAGAAAGACAAGAATAAAAAGAGAAGAGTTGGCACATGTCCTCCAACCAACATGGAGTGTTCATCTGCACTCATGAATTAACATTATTCTAGTTAGATGCATGTTTTATCCAGAACTTATGTGTCTGTATTTTAGCTTTAGCTCCTTTCTGAACTCATATCTTGCTGTTTTGCATCTAAAACAGACTTATACCCCACTTTAATCCACTTAATGCTCAAACACATGCACATAAACAGCCTTTGCATAGCTCTGAGATGTCTCTTATCCTTTGTCCTTCATGTCCTCACAGCTTTCTAAAATAAATCGAAGTGTCGTCTTCCCTGCGTCTGCTTCAGCACCCAGCTCTGTTCTGATCCACATTAATCTCCCCTTTCTAAAAACAACTGTCTCTCTCAACTGTTTCTCAGACATTTTCTTTCTAAATATGGCCTCAGTTCTCTAAGTCTGAGTTATAGTTTCAGTTCTGTCTTAAGTTGGACATCATCTCCGTCCTCTGCATGCTTGCTTGCACATTTGGAAGAAACAGAAATATCAATAAATGTGCCTTGTTTGAGTGAAAATTGCTTTATTTGCAGAGCTTTAACTCTTACCATTTATCAGATATACTTGTAACATGAGCTTCTCCTCACATCACCTTCAAATGTTTTCATAATTGCGTGAATGACCAAAGGCTTAAAATAATCAATGATCAGTGCATCTTATTTCTTAGAAAAAAGACAGACAGACAACAAGATGGATGGTAAATGATAAACTCATACAAGGAACTATTGAAAGAGTTTTTTGTCACCAATCCAGTGTTTGCAGATCAAATATTTATTTCTGTGCCATTTCTGGATACTTTCGAGTACACAGTGGTTTCAAATTTTCCTGGCTTTAAAGTAATGCTGGATTTATTCACACATTTCCCCAGTAATAGTCTTGTAAGTTGTGCTTGAGTTTTGCTGTTTTTTCCAACAACATAGCTGTGTGATGTTCTGTCTCTTCCATTTACTTGTGCTTTTCATGATGGGTTATTGTTTTGGGTCAGAACTGAAAAACAGCATTGCTGGTGCAATACTGTGCTAACCTCACTGCTAAGTTGATTCATCATTCCCCAGGATGTGTCTATGGAAGGAAACTGTACACACTTGTATACTGTAGGAAGAGTTGCATAGCAGAGGTAAATCAGTTGTGAAGCATATGATGAGTGTTATGTTTCAACACTTTCACTATCTCCATTTATTGTCTTTGTCTCCATCTTGTTCACACAGAGAACAAACACACACACACAAAACCTTTAGACTTATCTCACAGAGCAGCTGGAGAATGGGATAACCTGTAGGAGGAATGACATCTTGGATGTCACTTGTGGGAGTCTGTGCTCTCAAACCTGCCATAAAAAAGAGATGGATTACTTGGTATGATAAGAGGGTATGGACTGAATGCATGATTTAAGATAAAATTGACTGCTTGCCTCTGGTCAGAGAATAAATTAAGATAATTTAAATGGAATGATTCAAGGACAGAGATCCATGTGATGATTAAAGAAATAGACAAGTGCAACTTTGGAGAAGGGTACCAGGAGTCACTTCAACCACATGACATCTGTGAGTCTGTGTGTGTGTTTGTCTAAGAGCTAGTTTGAGGTCAAAGACAATACAATTGCCCTTTTCTTAAGCAGACAGCCAGACTATCCAATTGCAAAACCAAAGCTTAGTTCTTACAGCTGCTATTTAGTGAGATCACAGGGATAGCTCCACAGTTTAATTGTTTCCTGTATGTAGATTGAACAACTCAGCTACACAGAGATGACCTTGTGTGTGTGTGTGTATAATCTTTGGTACTTTATGCAGATCATGACGGTCTGCTCCATGTTAGTCCCTGATAAACTACCACAACTGTAACATAGCTTTCATTGTTTTCTTTCCTAAATCATTGCTGGCAGCTAGAGCTTTTTTCTAAATTATAGCCCAGAAGGCACCAAGATGAGTTTTTTCAAGTCAGAATAAAACATATCTCTCAGTCTAATTGTGAACCATTCACAGTGAACTGACTGCTTATTACTGACACAGTGATTCTAACAGATGGATGAGATGTAGAAAGAAAGTGTGATAGAAGGAGCTCATCTATAAAATATGACTGTAGCATGGGGTGTGAGTATGAAACTGAACTGTCAGAGTTTATTAGTAGGTTTTAATTAGCCCTAATAACTTTTTCCTCGCACATACTGCCCTGTTTTCACACCCAAAACCTCAAGTTACTCAGCACAATTTAAATTCATAACTTACATCTATTTGTTCAATGAATGTAGCTGAATATGTTAATTATTCTGAAGTAAACACACAAGCTCCAGATAAGGAAAAGCCTGACATCAGTGTTAATCATTTTTCATTTTTTGAATAAAATGTAATTTTGTAGCATTGGCATGTGCTTTGTCTACTGTGCTGTCACATGCATGTTCTCACAAACTTCACTTCATTACTGGACAGCTTCTTTAAGCCAATGCATGCTCTAACATACCAATAGGAAAAGGCTAACAAGAACAGAATGCCTTGTCCTGGTTAGGTATAGGTACTATTGGATTAAATGTATCTCTGTTTCCATAGCAAGGCTGACGATGATGTCGTTGGGACGTCATCAACAATGTATTACGCATCATGCTGAGGGGAATCCCCTGCTGACCTTAGCAGCCCAACAAGATCGGATTATGGGATTGCATGCTATCCCTAGCAATGAGGCAGATATCCCTGGAGATATGAGGAGCTCATCATATTCCCAATGGGAGTTGATGTCACTAGTTTAGAAATGTCATTTAGCTGTGAGTCAGTAGCCTGATTACAACAGAGGTATTCCCTGTGTCTCTTAGCAGAGTTTAAATGAAGCATTTTGCTACATGGATTAAACCTTTTGCTGATTTGCCAGTTACTGACCCAGTAATCATAATCAGCCAGGTAATGAGTGATTGGCTGATTAAGTTGTTAATCAAACAATTTGATGAGAAACCTGACAGTACTCAGCCGTCTGAAGCTAGTATGCATTCCCAAACTACTGGCATGCCATCAAATTTTACTGCGTATGATGCATCTCGATCCAGTCATTAGTGTTTTGCAATATACAAACATAAATAACTGATTAATAAAATACAGTCTGACACAGAATGGCCAATCAGAAAGCTGATTTATAAATCCAGGCATTAAGACTTGCAGAATTGAAATGTGAGAAATAACCTTTCTGTTGGTTCTGAAGGCGGCTCTCCTGCTGGTTTTAGATTCTTTCTGCTTTAACATCGTTTGGTTAAGGTAAGTTGAAGCAGGAAAACAACTAAAACCCACAGGACAGCTAGTTTGTGAACCACACTGCTAAGTTGTCATTGAAATTTGAAAACATGATCACTTTATCTTTTCCTCTATATTTTCTCTGACTCCTTTCTATGTATATTCCTTCTACTAAATTAAATAGTACATTTCAAAAGTCTAATCTTCCTCTTTCTTCCTCTGTTTCTCTCTATCTCCCTCCATGCGCAGTTTCGATGTGGACAATGGCACATCATCAGGTCGAAGCCCCCTGGACCCGATGGCCAGCCCGGGTTCAGGCCTCATCCTCCAAGCCAACTTCGTCCACAGCCAAAGGAGAGAGTCATTCCTCTACCGCTCCGACAGCGACTACGACCTCTCCCCGAAGTCTATGTCTCGAAACTCCTCCATTGCCAGTGACATGTGAGTGCTGAATATTTGGCTCCACTTATATACTCAACTGTTTGAGCATGAATATTTGATTGCTTTTAGGATCAGCTTTGGATGCTGTGTGAAATTTGCACTGGATTTTAAAGGTTCACATCACATCAGCCATATTCCATTAGTTGGCAACTGGCAGCTTATGGACCAAAACTGGCCAACGGACATTAATATCAGGCCCATCAGATTGTACTGATGGAAACTGATTGCAAAAGTTATTTGTCAATGCGCAGGCATGGTGTAGTTTACAAAGCTGTGACAGATGCACATGGAGCAGTGAGAAACTAGCTGTTTAGCTGAATGTTTTAGTACAAGCTTTACCAATAACACAGCACATCACACAGCTCTTCTAGTTTCAGTCCTGCGTCTGCTTCACCACTGCTGGGTAAAGTGGTGCACATGTGTATTATATAAATAACATAATATATCAATAAATATAAAGTAAAATGTAATAGAATAGAGTTTGTATGAAAAACAGGCTTTTTGCTGTGAAGAGGTAGTTTTAAGGCCGCTATCCAGTTAGTCATTAAGATTTTGATCTCAGGCCAAACCTAGTTGCTGACCTCTACCATTTTCAGTAGCATGAACATGGCGGGCCTCAGACAGACTATTTGCGCTGGTACTTAGTCAAAATTATGTTTATCCGGTGTACAGTTCCTATGCAAAAACACATTTAGGAAACGTTTCACTATTATATTTTTCTGCTGAATTAAATACTGAGGTAAATTTGCTGGAGGGAGACAGCTATAGTACAAAAATCCAAGGATGACTGCAGTTTTTTTTTTAGAAACGCACCAATGAGTTTAGTGTTAAAATAATCCTCATCAGAGTTACATGTCCGCAGAACTTTGTAAAACTCTTTAAAGTGCTAACACAAAGCATTTGTGGGATGGTGAATGCAAACACAGACCAACAATCATAATAAATAAAAGAAAAACATGAGCAAACATGCTATCACTCAAATGTGAGTGCAACATTTGTGTTAAGAACGTTTATGGCAACAGAGCTTCTTCTAATAATAAGAAACTTCTAATAATGAGCAGTTAAGTAAATTAATAAGTACATTTTGTACTTTTGTTGTTGTCCATGTTGGGTGATTAACTCCCTCAACTGCATGTCCTGTAAAATGTTTCCTGGTTTTTAGTCATGTATGTTATACAATGAAAACCAAACACTGTGCATAAAGAAATGTTTTCAATGGAGGTTTTCCATGATTGTTAAAATACTTAAGTATAAAAATTGTTAAGCTTAAGGATGTTAGGCTTAAGGGATGTAGTAGTTTCAGGCCTGAGAGCGGGTGAAAGCGATGGAACAGGGGTGGGTGAATGGCTGGTAGGGGATGTTGACGCAGGTGCAAAGCCAGTGAACATTTTTTTCCACACACTTGTTTTTATCGATGCTGGAAATGTCAAACACTGCTGTATCGTACATGTATGGAGAAATATCCAACAATCTCTTTAGTACTAATACTGAAACCTGGAACTGCGTTGACATTTAATGTTGAAAAGCAGGGTCTCAGCTCATCGTTTTTTGTTTAGAGAAAGTATGTCACAGGAAGTGCAATCTAACACTATAGCCCTAACTCCCTCCTACCACCCAAACCCCACTCTGATCTTTGGAAAGCAGGAACACACTTTTCTGTTATCAAATATCAACATGATGCACATAAACCTGCATCTAATGTGACTTCTTACCTTTTGTTTCTTTTAGCCACGGTGACGATATGATTGTAACGCCATTTGCACAAGTAAGCCGTCCACACTGAAAAGTTGTAATGTTATATTTTGTCAAAATGGGACAATTGCTCCAGACTTTATTCCCTTTTTATCATGTTTCCTTCAGGTTCTTGCAAGCTTGAGAACTGTACGAAACAACTTTGGTGCATTAACTAATCTGCAACAGGACAGAGCATCTAATAAGTAAGTTGAAGTTGTATAAACCTGTTGTTTAGTTTTATTTATTTTCTTATTTTTATTTTTTTCCTTCAAGTTAAAATTTTAAGACTGATGTGTAATGATTATATTATAGCAAAAATTCACTACGGTGGTAGCCAAGAACGCTTATGCTCTACTATTATTCTTTTTAATGGTCATCTCAATAAAACTAGTTCATTTTCTCATCATCTATAGATATCGAGGACCTTTTTCTCGTGGTAACGGAATAATGAAACACTTAATTTTAGTGATTAAGGAAATGTTACTTTCAAAATAGATTAGTTATAATTACTCACTATTTGTTTAAAAAAGTAACGTAGTTAGTAATAAAATTACTTTATTGTATAAGTAACTAGTTACAAGGAAATGTATTTGTTCTACTGTAGATGAAAAAAGAAGTTGCTATAGCTTATGAATTTGGATTTTTCTGATTAGTTTTCAGATGCCATTTGAAATGAGTAGAACAGAGGACACCTTGACATGTGGTCAAACTATCCATTGCCACTGAACCCTAAGTAGCCCCCCAATGCACCTATTGGGGTGTGAGTGTGTGTGTGAATGGATGAATGCTAACTATGTAGCGTATAGCTTTTTGAGTGGCCAACATGACGGGAAGAGCGCTACTCTAAGTGCAAGTCAATTTACCATTTATCCTTTACTTGTACATAACTTGCACTTTAAGTATTATCTATACATTAACAGTTAAACCATATAAAACCTGTTTAACTCAATAGGAGATTAATCAATCTCTCTCAACCTGAGACGACCGGTTAACAATCTGCACTTCCAAATATTTTTTTTCACAACCAAGTAAACGGTATCAGGTGTGTTTAACTCTATATTCTAAATTAAATAAATCAAACAGAACAGTTTGACAACATATTACTGCCTTTGACAAGTGTGAATGTATATTACTTCCCTGAAAATTACAGCTTTTTATCAGATTTTTCTGGATTCGCCATTACTGCTGCTTTATTGAATCTGTTGGGTGTTTATGTGTACTGGCTTGTGTATAAAGACACTGGCTCCAATTTCCCTGCCATGTATCATGACTCTGGCTTAGCCAGGCCATAATTACTTATCTCTCGTTGTTAGCCCACCTGGTCTCACCACTAGAAGTGTGTGTGTGAAGCCAGTGGTGCATTTGGATTACACAGTTTACTGAATCAATTCACAGGAACACACCACATTTCACGTTCAGTAATGGTAACGGCGTTGTCACGATGGGAAGATTAATTAATTAAATAATTTACTCACTGAAAAAACAACGTAGCTATCTTTTCCCAACACTGCCCAAGGTAGCTGAGGAGGGGGGGCTACAGTCATTGTGTGGTCTTGTTAATAAGTGGTTGGTAAAACTTAATGGTGAGACACATCTCAATTTCCATCTTTGTCAGATTTGATAGAAGTAAAATCGAGTGTATTGATCTGTTTCTCCATCTAACATCTTTGGTCCAGTAAAGTTCTTAGATGTCTCAATACAGTTGTGCTGGCAACAGACACAAACTGAAGTCAGACCTACCAGTTAATATGTTGTTAGAGACGAAGATAATAGCTAAGTTCTTATCTGTGTTGAAGGACGATCCCCCTCCCCACTGCCACACTCCTCTTTTGGAACATCAACAGCTCTTCAGAGCTGCCTCATTCAAAAAGTGGAGGTCCTTGATTGCTGCAGCAATTATCCTGGAAACCAGCACTGCTTCCATTACAACACAAAAATTCTCAATAAAATTCACTACAATTTATTCCCGTGTGGAGTTTCCCCTTTTCATGTGGGTTCTTTCCTGGCTTCCTCCTCGTCCAAACACATGGATCTGAGACTGATTTGAGTCTCAAGATTCTCACAAGGAGTGAGAGTCTGATTTGATGTTTATGTGTCTCTATCTGCTGATCCTTTCTAAGTCAACTTGTAACCCTGCGTTTGAATAATCCATTATCTTCAGAAAACAAACGTTGTTTTCTAGAGATAATGAGATAAGTTATCCTGTTATCACGATTAAACAGTGTAAAAAAAATATCCAAGCATGATCCATGTCAGCTTCCATGCTCTACAGCCATTTCTTACTTTTTCTTTTTTCCTGTTCTCGAGTGCTGTAGAAATGTCAGTGGAATAAATCAGTTTTGATTAAATACAACTTCTGCTCTCTGTAAATAAAAATGGCCTTTTTCTAAAATGATGGAAACACAGTTTTCTTATTATCATAACTTTCTAAACTTATTGAAATGCAGTAAATGGAAATGATATTTCATAACTGCCTGCGTAGTCTCCTAAATTTCCCATAACCTCTTTAATGGATGGTGTCTACCATATAAAAACACTCGCTAACATACAGAATATATTATAATAATGTGAGCTAAGTCACTTCAAGATGCCTTGCTAAGGAACAGCCAGTATATTAAAGTTACTTACTGCTTCTGTTTGTAGGTCAAAATTCCCCCCACACACTCATGTTTTGATCATGCCTGCCCTCTGTTGTTGATTATCAGTACTACAAGAGAAGGTCACCTACATTCCTCCTTTATATTGTATGTGCAGGAAAACCAAAGAGAAGTGACATTTCTTTGTTGCCAAAACTTTTTTAAATAGAATTTTTTTTCTTTTTTTAACCAAGGTGTTGATTGTATTGCTCTGGTGGGAAATGTCAATATGTATTTGTCTTCCCTGTGACAGGAGATCACCCATGTGTAATCCACCACCCATCACCAAGACCACCTTTACAGGTATGTATATACAAGGTAGCATGATTTCGCATATCTGCTGTGAATGTGTGCTCGTAAGAGGTAGATTTAACCTTTTATACAGCAGACACTGTTATGCTGCATTACAAGCGTTAATATCTCATTAGAAGCTGATAATTGCTTTATAGAGCATTTTTAATTGCAAGTGCTTATTGGTGTAATTGTTCAGCGCTATAACATTTCTAACACAGAAGATGCGGTTGACCATATGAAAGTACTATTTATGTGTACAGATGCTTTTATTTAGCCCACTGCTTCAAAAATATTTCTAAATGTGCTTGGAACAATAAATTGTTGTATTTTAAGTGTCCATGTACATCCTGTTGTAAAGTTCTATAATTATTATTGGCCATACTACCAACAGTATTTCTCATTTGGTAATTTAGAGGTTTTTTAGATTTCACTGATAGAAATTGTGTTTAGTGCAAGGATTTTTCTACATTTTCAACTCAGTGTCACAAAAGATTTTGTAACATACAAAAAATGGACTTATTCAGTCTCTCTTAAAATGCAAATCCCAACTACAGACGCTTATTTACCCATCTGGTTCACATATGATAAAAGTTAAGTGTTGGTTTTAACAATGCAGTAGTTAAAATCACTTTCTTGTTTCTCAGGCTTCATCTCATTTCCATTACACTGCCATCTTGACCCAAAGACATTTTAATGCTTCTTTGACCATTTGAATAGTTGCATACTGAGCAGTCAGCCGGATGTGGTGTAAGCATGATACAGACCATTTCTTTACCAGTCTGTCTAGCCTCCCTTCTGTGCAGATGGTTTTGTTTCCTGTTAAAAGGACATGGCACAGACAGTATTAGTTGGCTAGGAAAGATTTAGTCTTGAAAGTCAGCTTTAGTATAAGTAGTTGAAACCTAGCTGCTATGTGTGTGTGTGTGTGTGTGTGTGTGTGTGTGTGTGTGTGTGTGTGTGAGAGAGAGAGAGAGAGAGAGAGTAATGAGCTGTTTGCATTGTTCCAGAAATTCCACCTAGCAAAGACATTCCTGATTCATAACCCACTTATGTACAAGGGTCTGGTGACATTCTGCTATATATAGATCACTATCATACCAGCCGTTATGGGCCTTGCCATAAAGTGGTGACAGGTGAGAGTCTTGATCAACATTAAATCACATTATTAACTGATACTTGTAAAACAAAGGCCTTTGCAAAAGCCATTCTGCAGAGAAAAGTAATAAATGAGTATAATTGAAATTAACTTAATACATTTATCAAGGACAAAACATTGGTCAATAAAAGTGGAATAGCATTAAAAGTCAATTGTAATCAATTTAACACTATACTTGATTAATGATCCAAATCAGTAAATTTGTGTTATTTATGTTGTTTGTATGTCATTCCTCATAATATGTTTTACTAAATATAAGATATTTATATATTAAAAACATATTAAATGCTAGCCTTTATTCTAAATTATGATAACCTGCTTAGTTTTCCCAACAAATACACTGTTTCATTCTACCTTTCGATCCACTGCTCCTCATCTACTCTGATCTTTTCCCGCTCATAATCCGACTTCACCATCAAGTCGTTCCGGTACATGGTTTGGCTGCAGCCCTGCGTCTGTGCAGCAGAGTGGCCTCTCCGAGCGCCGGTGTCTGATGTCGCACTAAGCATGAGAAGAATGTTGTTGACGTCAGTGCAGTTGCTGTCAGAGAGAGTAGCACCCCAGCCACAGACAGGGGGGGTGGGGGGGGGATGCAGGAAGGCAGCCTAGAAAAAAGTGAGAGAGACAAAAGAAGCAAGAGGAAAGATGATCAGTAGAAGACAAATAAAAGTGAGGAGAAAGAAGGGGGACTCGTGGAAGAGGGTGGGAAAGTATGCCAAAGATAATGTAGCTGGGGGGTGAGGGTGGGGGGTGGGTTGTTGTAAATAAAAAAGGTGGCACAAAAGGTTTAGAGATGCAGTGCATAGTTAAATAATATAATATGCAGGAGTTAAAGTGCATCTCTGACTGATGACTAAGTTTTATTTCCACAATTAATAATATAAAAAACTGATAAAACAGATGTACTTCTAGCATTATTTTGAAGACTGCATGTAATCAATACCAGCTACAATGTTTGCGTTATAGTAGTAGTTTTTCTGTGTTCTCTGTGTAACCTAACTATAGCCTAAGTGTGAGATCACATATCATTAAAAGCCTGTGCATCCCTGAGTTAGTCAAGGTATCAGTATTAGTTGGCATCTCACAAGGTGACATTTTCTGTTAACATAGGCTGTCTTTGGGAGAGGCATGTCTTCAATTTCAAATGAAATGAAAGAGACGCTGTCCCACAGGGTTTGTGACGCGGAGACTCTGCCATCGCTACCATATTGTCGACCACCTTTCTGTTTTGCTCTTATTTGTATGCTGAGCACATATTAGCATACATGCACACATAGCATTGGGAGCTCCCAGCTCTGGCTCCCCTCTTATATATAGAGTCCACTTCATGTTTTCTCAGTCTCCCTTTCCCATCCACAGTGCAGTCCTCTCAGGCTTTTGGTACAGCTTGGGGAGAGCAGCACGTTTGGCTACCAGGGACGCCGAAGCAACAGCAGCCCACCCCCTATACACACAGCAGCTTTAGGATACACAATCCAGCACATACACAGCACCGGATTATACCCCTTAAATCCCGGATACCATGGATGTTTTTACTGGGAAGGGGGCTAAGGAGACAAAATCATGAAGTGTTATGGTTAGCTTTTCGTCTGGAGTGAGTGAGCGTGAATGCATGTATGTCCATTTGCCTCCGAGTGTGTATGCGTGACAAGTCTGTGTTTTCTGAGCATGTAAAGATGCTGTGAACAGTTAATTGATTGCTCTGTGCTGGACAGCACTGTTAACTGGTTCTGAGCCTTTTTCTGGATCATCTCTTTTTTTCCACCCCTGTCTCCTCTCCATCCATCCTATGGCAGACATGGGCCTGCTAAGGAGACTGTTGGTCATCCTGCTACATGACTGGAATTACACTTCTGTTATGAATGATACACTGTATCCTATACAGAAAAGTGGTTGTAATGCGTGTTTTATGTATAGGAGTCTAGAAAGTCTGTAAGAAGTTTCTGTTTCACTCCTATGCTCCACATACTCTGTGTCCTCTGCTGTGGTTTAACAAACATCTGGACATACAGAGCAGACTCAGGGTGACTGTCATCTGTCACCTGCTCCAACACTCCCAGCGATGGACTCAGGCTAATGTTGGAAGGAAGCATCCTGGATTTAAGCTAAAGAACTGCATCAAACTGACCTGGGACTTCTCTTCTATGTGTTGGCATTGAAGATACATTGAAGGTCCTACAACCAGGCCCTCACAGCTGACTCACCTGTCCAGTATGAAGAGTCACCCATGTGTTTACTCGGGGTATCCCAGCTTAGCTGTTTGTGGGGTGGGAGACCCCGGGCCTGGACCGTCCACTAGCCCTCTGAAGCGGGCTCTTACTGACCCCTTGCCCTCCTGTCTTGCCCCTGCAGAGGAGGCCTACCAGAAACTGGCTACTGAGACTCTGGAGGAGCTGGACTGGTGCCTAGACCAGCTGGAAACACTGCAGACGAGGCACTCAGTTAGCGAGATGGCCTCTAACAAGGTAAGAGTAACTAAAGGTTTGCACTTAAACTTTTGTTTTTTTAGTGGTTTTAATCTTCACAACATATATTGATATTTTTTTTTTTTGTCTTCTGATTTAACTTTAGATGCAAAACAACTGCAATCCAACATCTTAAGTTTTTTTGTTGTTTTTGTTGTTTATTTAGTTAATTCATTAAAAACAATTACAACAATTGAACATATTTAAATTAAATACCATGAATGAAAGGGAGCAGAAAAAAGTATAAACTTATTGTGTCTGCCCCTTATTTACAATTTAACATTTCAAATAAATCATAAAAGTTGTGACACCCACTTTTGTATTTTAGAACATAACATAACAAGATATGTTAAAACCTACAGAAGCTACTCCCAGGGTTTACCGTGGTGCTTTTATGTGTCTCCTCAACATGTGTGGTTCAACATAAATTTGAGCTTGAAGTTATAATCAGGTGCAGTGATGATGGTGCTTACTCTCTCAGCATGTTATCCTAGCATTTCTTTAACTTATATTTGCACAATTACAAATGTCTATTAACAGCATCTGCAGCAGTTTAAGAATTTATTTTTGTGGGGTAAAGAATCGAGCATTGTGGCTAAATGCAAAACAGCACATTTATTATTCTCTCATTTTTAGATGAGGGAAATAAATGCATAATAATAGCCACACCTGCATTTATATGCATCCTTTTCCAAAGATGCCATTGTCTGGTATGCTTTGTATATTTGCTGGTGAATTACCAAACACTGTAATATAGTCACTGAATCTGTGTGGATGTTCTTTAGAACTTATATTGGTTACGATATACTGGTTATAAATATAACCAAAATATCGTGGCCTTGTTTTTATATATTTTAATATGTGACATACATTAAGTAATCAGAACCCCATTTGGGTTATGATTGACATGTTAAGCATTTATTCATCATTGTAGTACTTACTGACGAGCTGCTATATGCTGGTTTCGTCATATGCTGCGCTTATTGCCTTTTTCAACACTTAACCTTCAAAACACATTGGACTGTTGTATTTGTCTGTGAATGTTAGTGATAGCATCGTCATGCAGACGGGAGTTTAGATATGAGCATGCTCAGTGGCCTCCGGTGTGTGTGTGTGTGTGTGTGTGTGAGTGAGAGAGAGAGAGAAAGAGAGACACAGAGAGTGTGAGTGTGGAAGGAGACTGCTGCACTGCTCTGAATGCTGATCAGCTCTGGGCTCTGGTGATGTCACACACTGTGATGTCACATGAAGAAGGATGAACCTGGAGGAGAGGCAGGGAGGACAGACAGACAAAGGACTAACACAAATGCACTCTTACTTCTGATGTTACCACAGTTATGTGTGGGACACCTAAAGATCTGTCTCACTTAAACATGAGAAGATTTCTTTTTTAAAAAAAAAAGCAATAATAAACTGTAACATGTTCTGCCTCATCATTCACCAGAACAGCTATCTCTGGTTGTCATGGCAACAACCACAGACCCAACCACCCTGCTATCTCACTCCAGCAACACACATACATACACAAACCTCACAGGTAATGCATTTTCTACATCTCCCACACTTTGTTTCTGTAGTCGGTAGACTTGATTCACACCACAACTCAGTTTAGCTCTTATTTATTAATGAAAGCAAGATAAAAGAAATCTATTCAAAAAGTGAAATTTCATTAATGCTATCCAAATGAATCACAGCAATATCCACATATCTTCTATGAAGCCAAACGTGTCATATTTGATACATACAGTTTCTGTGACATTTTGTATCACTTTATGATAGAAACCTTATTCAAAACGCTGTTGTACACCATATAATACTGTTCTCCTGCCCACTGGTGAATAGCAGAAAGCAGAAGACTACCCTACAATAATTTTGACCTGTGACATGGTAATAAATGGTAAAAAATACAAAGATTTTTTTTAAAGGATTAAATAAAAATTTCAGTTCTTAAAAACTTGGTTTTTTTGGCCCCAGTTGTTCTGACCAGTTGGGCTTTAAAGGGTTAAATGTAATGTTTAATGACATTTATATAAAAGTCATATGTATTTGAGTTGTTTTTTTTTTAGCTATTTTGTTGTCTAGCTAATTACCTGTTCGTCTAAAGGACATGCTCACTGCAGAAGCTGCTGTAGTTCTTTTGCACAGTGTGCAGACTACTTTGTTTAAGGAATATATAATTTTTTGCTATATTTTTATAACGTTTTCCAAATATGACATTGCTGGCTTATGAGAAGGTTTTACTTACGGGTTTCCACCCTCTTCATAGGTGCAGGTCTCTCTCTGGCTAGAGGAACTGTGTGTGTTGATCAAGCATTGAGCATGAGGAGGTAGCTATCCTTTTTGGAAGAGATACTTGGTCTTTCTTATATTTTGCTCTGGTATCAGATTAGCTAAAGGTTAGCTGTTCCCCTAAATCACAATGAAATTACTGGAGATTTCTACCCATTCAATTTTTTCAGTATATCCAAGTGTGTGTTTTTTTTAGTTCGCTTCACTGTTCAGCAACATTCTCTGCAGTCAGTGTTGCCAGATGGAAGAAACCAAAAATCTGTCATAATAAACAGATTTGGGAACTTTTGAGCTTCAGTCATGGGTTGTTAATCCACAGTATGATAATTGAGGTGTATATGGGTCTTTGAATGATTTCTTCCTCAATGGATCACTTATTTAATAAATCAACTGGGACATATTTCTGTCACATGTATTTTCAATAAAAATAGTAGCTGTAATTTCACATATTGTGAAGAGTGGAGGCGTTTCCTGCCAGAAGAAATGCTGAATTTGAGAAAAAAACAAACAATCTAACAAAGATCTGGTGTTCAGGGCTATATACAGCAGAGAATGGATATTTTTGGTCACTACACCAAGGAACAAATTACACACAAGTCACAGCAATGATGGGTGTGACATTTTCCAATTTTTACCCAATAGTTGTGTTCACACCTCTTGACTAAGCTTTTGACTATTTGTGTGATAACAACAGGGAGCTGTGTGGGTAGGAGGGGTGTCGCTGGGCAATGTATTTGTATTAATGCTCCAGCTGGGAGTAAATTGTCTGTGTGTGTGAGTGTGTGCGGCAGTGGGCCTGTGCTGGCCTGTGCTGGCCTGCTTGGCTCTGAGTCTAATCAAAGCAACTGGATCTCAGTTAGTTGGTGGTCTCATCTGCTCCAGCATAGCTGTAAATTACTCACAGTGCTAGGCTAGCTGTGGAGGTGGGAGTGTAAAGTAAGCAGAGACAGCTTTGGTCCCCTTTCAATCCATGTGACCACCAGACAGTCATAGAGAGTCAACACAGGCAGGTAAACAAAGAATCATGCTTCCTCTTCAGAGATGTTTACATGTCTAATAGATGTACACTCTGGTCTTTGATTGAGATTCAAAATTCACATTCACATTTAAAAAACTTATTTGGGAATAAAAAGCTTTGTTTTTCTTTTTTTTTAAAAAAAAAGACCTTTGGGCTTTACTAATAATTCTTTAATATAAAATTGTTCAGTAGTTATTAGTAAGATATGTGAAGAAATTGTAGTCCACTGTGTCCACAATCAGGGGTTAGCTTTTCCATCCAATTTTGAATAGACACGTACTGCTAGTAATTACTAGAAACATGCTTGTGTTTAGACATTTCAAATTTGCGATGAACTTTAGCATTTAACATTGATCATGTAAGATACTAAAAACTCCAGCGTCTTTTCTCTCATTTAAGCCAAGTAATATTTACAGCTCACAATCCCAAACTGCTTAGCATTAGCTCTTCTGTGTGCAAATTTTATTTTCCATTGTTTATCATTCAGTCTATATTAGCAACAGTTTTATCTCAAATGTTTGAATAATTTCTATTGTTTATTATGTTGCTGTCTTGCATTTTTCAGGATATGTCTTGCAATTATTAATATTTAAATTTAGGTGAGACTCCCTGATTAAAGATTAATTCAATAAAACTTAATGTTTTTACTGTCATCTGGCTTGGCAGGATTATCATCATTATTTTTCAGTCAGCATTTCAGCATTAATTATTCAAACTTTAAATCTGAATTTTCCAAAGACCAGTCCTTTTCCGTAACCTGGCTAGTACTAGTTGCCAGCATTGCCTGAGTTTGCAAACATTAAGCATAGTTTTAACTTTGATTCACACTTCATGACAACAAACTCCAGAATTTTAAAGAAAAGATAAATTGCACATATTTAATCCAACAACATTTAAGTAAACAAAATCTGAAACTAAATTAAAAACTATTTAAATGCCAGTTGGCTTGAAATATATTCCTAAATGTTTGTTTATCAGTTTTAATGATCCTTTTTCTATAAAAAAATCAACCTTTCCCTCACTCTAGTTTCATGCTTTTTTAAATAAAACAACAACCTCTTGAGCTCAGTGACAAACACAGCAGGCCATGTGGACAGCAGCGCTTTCATTTTCTGTCCTACTGAGCCCACTTCAAGCGTGACGTTCACTCTTTTTGTAAGATTAATGTGTTTTTTTGTAAATGTATTTACATCACCTTACCAGTGATGCTAGTGTGACTCACTTCTCATGAATACCGGGGTGGAGGGTGACCTCAGTTTTTCACTATTGTAGCATGTTGGATGAGGTAACCTGTCCTCTTACATCATCCTGTACAAAAGCTTAGGTCAGCCAATATGTGAGTGTACTCTCATACTTAAAGGATTTATAAATTATATTTAATTGATATAAACTGCATAATTGTTTAATACTACACGTGAATG
>JBAMHX010000013.1:11311843-11326781 GCA_037177515.1 Pseudomugil tenellus
ATATATATATATAATTTTTTTTTTTTTTTTTTTTCCTCTCAATTTATATTTGAATTCAAGCTTTCTCCATCATATCTGTTTAGAATTTCAACCAGAAGCTTGAGCTAAATTAGGTTTTATCTATTCGATTAGACACAGGACTGGGAAGAATGAATGAGGTGAGGATGAAGAGGTGGTAAGGTGACCCTCTGGGAGCAGCCTCTCTGGTGTTACTGGAAAAATTGAAAATCAGTATAAAAAAATTACACGATCTAATTTAATCGCTGCTAAAATAAATAAATAAAATGGGTTTGAATTTTTGCTGGATTATAAGGGTCTATAAGGGTAAGTTATAATCTGAGTCTGAGTAGCAGCTATAATTGGGATAAAGAAAATGGTCTTCTCTGTCCTGTAGTAGAAACAGTCAAATTAACCATGTTTGTGTATGTTTGTCTTGTAGTTTAAGAGGATGTTAAATCGGGAGCTGACTCACTTATCAGAGATGAGCCGCTCTGGGAATCAAGTGTCTGAGTTCATCTCCAGCACCTTCCTGGGTGAGTGGTGACACCGGACATTCTTAGAAAAAAAACAACAACATAACAAAGTACAACTTGTACTCAAATTCATCTTGTCTTCATGTTGCAGATAAACAGCACGAAGTGGAGATGCCATCCCCACAAACCCAGAAAGAAAAGGAGAAGAAGAACAAGCCCATGTCACAGATCAGTGGGGTGAAAAAGCTCCAACACTCTTCAAGCCTCACAAACTCCAATATCCCTCGCTTCGGGGTCAAGACAGAGAGTGAGGATGAGCTAGCTAAGGTGTGTTTGTGTGTCCTGAGAAACAGTGTTAACAGCCACAGGAAAGCAGGATTCACACTGACATGATGTGTTCACAGGCAGTAGTAACCATCAGTCACGAGATGAGACATGTGATCAGACAGGCAATTAAATGAACTAGCATCTGTACTGCTGCTTGAGAAGTTGTGAAGCTGTACAACCACAGTATAATTTGGTGCCGTTAGATGTCAGCTTCATTTAGATTGAATGTAAGAAGCCAGTTGATGCCTGAAAAGTTTATGAGCAAATCCTGCCTAAGGCAGTTACAGTATATAAAGAGTGCACACTGTTAGGAAGAAATAATGAACAATATTTTATCTGTGATTATGTGTCTTTTTCTTTTATAGGAACTGGAGCATGTCAATAAATGGGGCCTCAACGTTTTTAAAATCTCAGAATTTTCTGGGAATCGACCGTTGACAGTCATGATGTACACTATATTTCAGGTAGACCCATCTGATATTTGGAGTATTTAAAATAAAGTGAATGCTTTATGAATTTAGACATGATCTTGAATCTAAACCCTGTTTTGCAATGTCTGTTTTTTAGGAGAGAGATTTGTTAAAAACATTCAAAATTCCACTCGACACCTTTATAACATACCTGATGACCTTAGAAGACCATTATCATGGTGATGTGGCTTACCATAATAACATCCATGCTGCCGACGTCACCCAGTCAACTCACGTGCTGTTATCCACGCCTGCCCTTGAGGTGATGTTCAAAGAATGCTTGCTCTTAGATTCAGCATCAATTAAACCACTGCTCAAACTTCATCAATATTCCTCCTCTCTTGTCTTGTGTGTTTCATTCTCGCTGCCTCCAGGCTGTGTTCACAGACCTTGAGATCCTCGCTGCCATCTTCGCTAGTGCAATTCATGACGTAGATCATCCTGGAGTGTCGAACCAGTTCCTCATCAATACCAGTGAGTCTAAATACACTTTCCTCCCAGCAACTGTCGATGATCAGAGTAACACAATTATATGCTCACAGATCCAGGTACAAACATACAAGCTGTAGCTTCTGCCTCACTAACACACATATGCTAAGCTGTTTGTTTTAATAAAAATGTCCATGCAAGCTCAACATCAATGCACATGTACTGCACATATGTTAATCTGCCATACCATGAGTAGGTTCGCTTATGTCTACCCAAAGAGCTCTGACTGGATTGGTGTGCCGGGTACCAGATGTGCTGGATGGACTGCATGGTTTATGGGGGGGGGGATGTCATGAAATCCTATCGTATGAAGGTTGAGTGAATGCCTCAGATTGTGCAGAGGAAGGTGCTGCAGCAGCTGTGCTGTTGCCAAACAGAAGGATGTGTTAGATGTCCAAAAATGTTGAGATGGGTGACAAGTTTCAAATTAACATGTATGTGAATTCCTGGATTCTGGTTTTCCCAGAGGAATATTACATTGTAACAAAGGTAGTGTTACTCAATAACCCTAAGCTATCATACTCATGTGCCTGAACTCATATGCACACTTTATAAGTCGCCACCAGCATGTTTTTTTTTTCCAGGCACATCTGCCATGTTCTGAGGCAGTGGTGTTCACTGAGGTGATCAATATTCTCTCATGTTACTTCTTCCATGTAAGTCAATATCATTCAAGGCTCTCTGGAAAACATCCCAATATGCATAAAGAAGCTTTTGTTTAATGGGAAAATGCTTCTGGTTTGCTTTTTGTATCATCAGATACAGAAAATTTATAAATAATATTTACTCTTTCTAGTTCTTCCCAATAACACACCTTTTGTTGCAAAGTTCATGTACACATTACAGTTCTGTTGCTTGTTTTGATTAAAAGATTTTATTAATGCAAGATGATTTGTATGTGTTGTGTTGCTATGAACTCATCAAACAAAATCATTGTCACTTTCAATCGATCACAAACATGCATAAAACCCAGAAAAGTCAATGTCTAAGTACCACTAAGGGTAGTGTTGGAAGTGGGTGATCAAGCTGTAACAATGTCAATGAGGAAGATATAATTCCTTTTCCTGTCTTTCATTGACTGACTTTATCCTGTCTTAGGTGCCACAAAAGACCACCTTAATTTGGTAATTTCGAGCAACACAGTTTATGTCCACTGTGTGCTGCGTTAAGCAGACATTACAAATTTCACTGTTGCATAAGAGAGCGAGGAATCCGAACAAACATACTCTTTGCTGTCTCATACACTTCTCTTGCAGTGCTTCCGAAAATCTGACTCATTCTTGTTAGAGCAGGATCCCCTTCCTCCCTTTTGCTGCACTGTTTCATTGCATTGAAAACTAATAGATCTTAATAGAAAGTTCAAATGCTGCCAGATGACCCAGAGTGGGTAGCGGATTATTGGAAAACACGCTTTTCTTATAGAGCAGATGTATCAAAGTCAACTGGAAAAGCAGCAGGTTTTGCTGTTTCCTGCACTAACACATCGGACGCAAATCAAATGTATCCAACAGGTTCTTGCCAAACTTTTAATTAATTTCATTCACCTGTGTTGGAGACAACCAAAACCTGCTGGGACACCGGCCCTTGAGGACTGGACTCCGACACCCCTGTTATAGAATATACAGAGTTTAATGTTTTATCGTGTTTCCAACTGAGTCTTCGTCACTAATTATTTTGATCAAATTTAAGTGATAACCAAGATTCAGCAAATATCATTAATTTTCTGTATCCTCCAGATTCAGAGCTGGCCTTGATGTACAACGACTCATCGGTGTTGGAGAACCACCATCTAGCAGTCGGTTTCAAGCTCCTACAAGAGGAAAACTGTGACATCTTCCAAAACTTGACCAAAAAACAAAGACAATCACTGCGAAAGATGGTCATTGACATCGTAAGTGAAAAAATGTCCATCTTTTCCAATTGCTACCTCATGTTTTCACTTTACTCTCTAGGTAAATGTCATTGTATGGTGTGTTGTGGGTGTTTCAAGGTGCTTGCGACGGACATGTCAAAACACATGAATCTTCTGGCTGATCTGAAAACAATGGTGGAAACCAAGAAGGTGACAAGCTCCGGTGTGTTGCTGCTTGACAACTACTCTGACAGGATACAGGTAAGGATAAAGTTGTGTAATCCCTGGTTGCCATCAGATCCATTTGGGTTGCTTTGGTGATGCAAAATGGTTTGCAGTCACTCAATTCGATACTGTCTAAAAAACCACTCTGGCACATTGCAGAAGCATCAAAGAAGAATCCCTCTTGTTTTCTCACATTATTACCTGTAAGACACCAGAAAGGATAGAATAGTTGTGGAAATTATTTGTAGCAGTTTTAGGATGAAAACCTCAAACTAGTTTGCATAGAATAAAAATTCTTGTCTGAATATGTAAACCAGTAAGGAAAAGAAAAGTCTCACAGTGTGGTTTCCATCTGTGCAGAGGATGGGGCCACCGTGCTACCTGATGGACTCCTAGGCAAAAAGTGTGAAAATCTAACTCTGTGCTTCTACGCTCTAAGAAAAGCTTTTAGAGAAATAGTGCCAAATAAATCATTAAAATCGGAAGAAATTGGATGTTCTACCCTTTTTTCACAGCAGTTTTCACTGTATTTTTATCCCACATTTCATCTTGTGCACAGGAATTCTTATTGTCAAAACTAATCAAATCTTGTGTATCTCTAGTCATCTAAGATCAGTTTTCTATCAAAATGTAACAGTTAAATTAGTGTTGTGAGGACAAATACTTTCCTCAAGATTTACAGATTCACACTAGAAACTGTTCAAAGACTCATGAGAAATGTATGTTCAGCAGGAATTAAGCTTTTTGAATATTACTATCTGATTTTAAGATATACCTGTATGCTTTACTGCATGTTTGAAAGTTAAAATTGGCACCCTGAGTGCACTCCAGGGAGTGACACCCACCAGTACCACAAGCTGTAATCCACGGGTGGGCAACGCTCATTATCATGGGCTGCAGTCCTGCAAGGGTTAAGAATGTCCCTGCTGCATCACACCTGACTCAAACCAATGTATAATATAGCAGATATGTGCAAAGTTCGATGTCAAGCTCTGCACAAGTCTTCTAATTAAGTGTGATGTGTGTCAGGTGTGTTGCAGCAGGGAAACTCCTAAAACTTGCAGGAATTCGGCCCTCCCTGCTTTGTCAATTTGCAGGAGTAAAAATTATGCTGGATAAGAACTTAATAAGTGATCTTGGATAAACTGGCTGCAATAACTTGTAACCAGTGAAGCATTTTTTTTTTTGGTTAAAATATTTTTTTTAGTTACATCATTTGATGAATGCAGCAGGATGTCTACTATGAATGTACAGACCTTTCTGTATCTGAAGTTACGGACATATCCAGTAACACAATGGGGTTGGAAGTGTTCATACAGTCAACTGGAAAATATTCTATAAGGATTTTAGCCATTTTTCTACAATGTGGGATATCATCATTGCATGTATTTAAAACATTATTGCTTGTTTTATTCAGGTTCTCCAGAACATGGTTCACTGTGCAGACTTGAGCAACCCCACTAAGCCTCTTCAGCTGTACCGACAGTGGACAGACCGCATCATGGAGGAGTTTTTCAGCCAAGGTGATCGGGAGAGGGAGAGGGGAATGGAGATAAGCCCCATGTGTGACAAACACAATGCCTCAGTAGAAAAGAGCCAGGTAATGCACGAAAGAAGATAAAGTCTTCACACAAGCGTTTAGTACGTAGACACAGATTGAGCATCTTGTTTTTCATTCTACAGGTTGGATTCATAGACTATATTGCTCACCCACTGTGGGAGACATGGGCTGACCTGGTTCATCCTGATGCCCAGGACATCCTGGACACGTTAGAGGACAACAGAGAGTGGTACCAAAGCACCATTCCCCAGAGTCCCTCTCCAGTCTTGGACGAGCCCGAGGATGGCACTCGGCCCCCTGGAGGGGATAAGTTCCAGTTTGAGCTCACCCTGGAGGAGGATGGGGAGTCGGACACTGAGAAAGACAGCGGCAGCCAGCCAGAGGAAGAAGAAGAAGAGGAGGAGGAAGATAACAGCTGTACTGACTCAAAAACACTCTGTACACAGGACTCTGAATCAACAGAGATTCCACTGGACGAACAGGTGGGGGAGGATGACGATGATGTTGATGAGGAGGTAGTGGAGGAAGGGGAGACAGCCTGCTCACAAACATGTGCTGTAGAAGAAGCGGTAGCAGAGGAGGAGGTGGAGGAAGAGGATAAATCCCCTGAAACATAGCAGTTATGGACAGCAGGTGATTAACTGCTCTTCTTAGTAATGACAGATGATTATTTATAGATTTTTTGGGAGTTTTGTTAAATTTCTGGTTTTTTTATGTACATCTTTGTTTCTGGTTTCAAAGTGCGCGCTGCTCTCCATCTTTCCACTCTTCCTTTTAGCTTCATTCAGGCACGCCCACCGTTCCTACTTAAACTTTGTATTTGTCTTTTGTTTTGCACTCAGGAAAAAAACTCCTTTTCATTTCTGTTTGTTCTGAGGTGTGACTTTATTTAACTTTGACACCTCCCCTTTCCTAAGTTTAGGATGTGGGACGACCAGTTCACATGCTGCTCAGTGCTGCTCTTACGTTACATTACTTTGTCTTTCTGCTATTGTCTCAGCCTTGCCTGAAAGTTTGGTAGTGTCTTTATGTTTTATTAAGTGCCCAGAATCTTCCTCTGCATCCTTAAGTTATACCCTTCCCGTCATCAGTTAGGAAGCTTGTTATGCTGCCATTCAGCTGCAAATCCAATGGCAAGCTGCAGAAATACGAGAAATACTGCGGCAAACTCGGGAGCTTTCAAGACTCATTTCTGATGTGAAAGTCTTCTTGAAAACCTGTCTTGACACAAAGGGTTCATCTTAACAGCCATGATGCTCCCTCTTATTTTTGTATTGTATCTAAGCTTCCGATATTATATATAATTACTTGTCAAATGAAAGCCTTTTTTTTGTCCGGAAAGAAGATTTGAGCGTTTAGATACTAACAGGAAAAATGTGTCAGAGTTTTCAGTGTTTTGAAGGGGTACTTTCACAACTAAATGATATGTAGAGTGTTCCAAGCTGTTTGCACCTGTGCCAATAGCATTTCTTCTATGATTCATATGCCGTTGTTCTTATATCCAGTAGTCCTATGTGTTAAAATTCCATTCATTACTTTTATTGGTGAGAGTTTTCACTCAAAAGGAAAAGCAGAAAGGTAAGGTTGTATGCCTTACTCTCACTGGAATCATTCATAACATGAATGAAGCCTTTAAATTTTATTAATGTTGCCTGTAGTTCTTTTGAACACATCCCAAGACAATGCAATGCTTTGTAGATGATACAAAAAGCACCTTTTTGGAGGCTTGATTAGTGCTTCAAGTGTATAGAAATAGTAGTGGTGGTAAAAAGTTATTAGGGGAATTTTATATCAATGTTATAAAATCTTTGTTTTATATCTCTGGCTTTGTTTGGTGTGTACAGCAGCCACTAATGCTATGATTTTTATCATTGGATTTATATGTAATTTGCCATCACGACATTAACTCCAGTTACTGTCTTAGTTTTTAACAAGACAATCAGCTCCACTGAGTATTCATGAGATGAGACTATCCTCTACGTAGATGCCCAAATGCACTAATATATTCATATCGCACCTCTTAATATTTTTAAAATACTTTTAAACTCTCCAAAACACGGACTTATGGTTAAACACAGGCTTGAAAGTTATTGTCATGCGCCTCAGCCAAAAGTTCCTTTTTTCCATGTTTCTGCCATTTTAAAATTACTTAAACACAATGCTTTTATTTATTGATATATTTTTCTATTTGTTTTTTTTTTTGCTATATTGAGGTGGTACAGTTAATATGTTACTGTAGCATAGACCATAAGGCTTGCCAGTTACAATACCCAAATATACTTTTTTCTTTGTGTACATAAGATATTTTTTAAAAAATCAACTGACGTAAAAGAAAGGAGAAAAAAACACTTGAAATACCACACACCGCTTTCTTTTTAAGATTATTAGTTTTAATTATGTCATTTTAATTTAATCTTTTTATTTTGTGCCAAGAATTTCTTTTCATCTTCACCCAAAGCCCTTACCTGTAATAAAAATTTCTGGTTTTATTGCTGTTTACAAACATATATTTATTGTGCTGTATATAATATATAATTATTAATGTTATTACTATCATAATGCAGTTTGCTGTAAATGGTTGATTCTTATCATCCCTTTTGGTGATGGTGTGGCTGTATTATGTACCTCTTGTTGAGCGAATGTTTATTACACATGAGCTGCAGTGTAAAAATGATCCATCGACTTATCGCTTATCTGAGAACTAGCTCAGAGGAGAGGGGGAAAGCCAAATTGTTTTTTAAAAAGAAACTGTTCCTTGGCCCATGGGCTGTGCCTTAAATTCAACACATCATTTACTTTAGTCTTTTTTTTTTATTTATTTATTTTTTATTATTATTCTCTAGATCCAATTTGCTGCATTACTGAATCTTTTGGCTTTGGTTGGCCTGATTTTTCCTTTAGAAAAGTTGCCTTTTCATTACCACAGCCAAAAACAATTTGCTCTATCGCTTAGTAGAATATATCGTATGTCTGTGCAAGGGTTTGTTAAGGTTCAGGTCAACCATAAGTCACAGATTTACTAACATGAGTGATTGTGGCCTATAGCCGGATGTCCAAGAGTCATATTTGCTGTAGACCTGTTCGGAACAACTCACACTTTTCCTCACGCTCTGCAACTATACTCTAAAATGTGACTTGGCCTGCTGGATGTTGATTATTTGGGAGTAATTTCACTGCATCATCCACGTTCTGGTTGCGTCACAGCTACAAACACTGAATGGAGCGCAACAAGAGTGTGTCGTTGGTGCTGGACTGCGGATCTACAAAGCACAGAGGATTCGAGACACACCTGCGTGTTCAGCCACTGCTGCATTAATTATGGCTGAAACACTGTCGGTGTGCTCCTTATCTATGCTCGGCCCACACTTCCACTCATATTACTTGCAATATCCAAAACCACTAACATATTTCTGCCTGGATGGGAGGAAGGGTTTAGTATATTTCTGAAGGGAGAGAGGGAGGGATTAGGGAGGGACGGGGATGGGGGACTGCATCGTTGTCCTGAAACAGGGACTATTCTTTTGACACACATACTGTAGATTTTAAACAGCCCTGGACCAATGGAAATAGTGGGTTCTTTTCTCATTATGTGTTATATTTTTTTATGGTGTGAACAGGAAAAACTCAAACTGTAACTTTAAAAAAAAAAGGTCTTCAGGACAATTATTTTTTGGGTTATGTCTTTAGAATGCCAACTTGTCTGGACGTTTCACAGGACAATTAAAATATTATTTTAATGGATTCCTTGTTATTTGCAGTCTATTGGATAGCACTGTAGATCATACAACTTTATGTAAAAAACGAATAAAAAGAATGAAAAAAGTTTTTATATGCAATGGATTAAATAAAAGCATGGGTTGATTCTGCCTACTTTATGTTCTCTTGTTTTCATTGATTTTGTTGTAGAATCTGATGAAGGCTAGATTTTTTTGTCTTCATATGGTCAGAGGAATTCTGCTTAAATGTTTTCTATTTGGAGTAAGATACAGTACTTAAGCAATCTCGTGCCAGGACGTTGGTTCAATATATATATATATATATATATATATATATATATATATATACAGAAATACACGTCATGTGTGTATTTGAACCTTTTTCCAATTTGATAGTGACAAACAGTCAGCTGATTGTATATAGTTGCAGTTGTTCAGTGTTATTCTCTGACTAAATGTGCTTCATGATCAATAACTTCTCCTAAATATTGACCTCAGTAAAAATTGCACCCAAAACCAATTTTTGATAATGATAAGTAAAGAATTTACTTCTGGATCTGTATTAAAAAAAATATGTGAGGTACACTTGGTATTTACAGCACACACCTGGGTTTAACTAACAAATAAAGAACAATATAGTGGCATTAGCACACATTTGAAACTCATCCCAAATCCCAGTTTGCAGATCTAAAACACTAGATGGCACTCACTGCTTGCAAATGGAAAGAGACGCCCTGTGCATGAACAGAATAGAACACTGATGCAGATACAGCCAGCCCTACTTAGAGGACACCATTTACTTCCATCTTGCTTTTTAGTGCATTAGTTTAAAAGACAGCGAACACACAGACCTGCTCTTAGAATTGGATTTATTTTCTATCATTTCAAAAACATACTTTTTCACTTTTCTTGCACCCCAGGAAATGAATATATTCAGTTATACATAAAGTGGTAGTGTTCTAAAATGAGATATTACCAGATTACAATTATTATTCCTCTATTAACATAATTTAGACTTGAGATCTACAATAATTAATTTAATGGAAAACAAGTAGTATTATCACATACAGACACACATGCACACAAACTGTGTGCCAATGTGTGCAGGCTCTATGAACTAGGTTATATTCTTTTTTTCAGAATTACAACAGTACAGCATATGGCATGGACTAAGTTACCTCCCTGACTATCTCTCACAACAACACTGCATTATGACGTGATAATACAAGTTCAGTCAACACCCAACAGTTAGCGGAAACAGCAAACAGTGTGTGAATACATTTGTACAAAAGGTATACACAAACAATACACTATACAACTGTGATTTATCTCCTCGATATGGCAGGCACACACACATACATACACACATATACACACACCAAGTCCCACATTCTGTGGTTGTAGATACTGAATATAGCACTTGCTGCTCTTTCGAGGGTGTGCATTTTCAGAACTGCTCCAACAGACTGTCACTCATACTGCAAATAGAGTTTTTAACTCAAGGACAGGAGAAACTATTTACATAGTTTAATTCATAAAATATTGCACTTATTGGCCCATTGCTTGTCATAGTAAGTGCTATGACAATGCTCCTAAATCTGTAACACAGAGTGATATATATACAGCATCTTAGAATATAAATCTACATAGATACGTCAGGACTGACCTCATGCAATGGTTTTTTCTTAATGATTTTAATCAACTATGCAACAAATGTCAGATGGTGAGGAAGGAGTTGTTTTGGCACAAATATTTTTTAACTTTTTTTTTTAATCATGTGAAATATTTCAGGGTTTTTAAATTAGCTACAACTCTTACACTACATGGACTTATTATTAAGACAGTACAGTACAATATGCCTGTAGTAGGGCATGACTCCCATTTTAAACTACAGTATAATTATGTTTTCTAAGCAACTTACTGGAATATTTCTTTAGGGAGGGACTTTGTTTTACAAAACAAAAGCATGCTGACTCAGAAATTATGGCTGTTTATTCCATGCCAGAAAAGATCACACACTTTGGTGTGTGTTGACAGTATGAGAATTTGTTCAGATGAAGTGCCATATCATTTTTACCATATGGAGTTTAGGATAGATGAGGTTCGGGTAAGGCCTATCTTTAGAGAAAACAGCACATAGCACTGACTTTTTGGCAGCATGCTCTTTGCATCAAACAATAAAGGGTCATTTTATAGTTTGAGCACAACAGATGAGTTGCCTTTAAGACTCAAAGATATATAGTCATCATAGAAAGAAAACACCTACACAGCGCTAAGGGTGGACTCATCAACATTATACAGAGAGGATTAATTCCAACAGTAAAGCAGTAGGGAGGGACGTACGAGGCCATGTTGGAGATGCTAAAAGGCCACTTTTTTTATCCAAAGGTAGATGATTTTTTTTTTTATGGCAATGAAATGAAACTCTTATACACATGAAAATCCTCACTTACTGACTGCCACACATTTATTACACAAAACAGAGCTGCTACATTTTCTGGTGCTCTAAGTCATAGATTTGGCAGCTTTAGGAGTCTAAATTAAATCTTTAAAGAAAAATGCACACTGAACAGAAATCTGAGACAAAACACTTTTAAAGCACCTTCTGATCATGTCCCTCACTGAGTGAGTATTTTGGGGTTTAAAGATTGTAAAGGTTTCAAGCCCTATAAAACATAAACGGTTAATTATACTAATTTGAAGAATGAAAAAATGATTTTGCAGTATATTCTAGATATTTTATGTTACCTGTATTATAACAGCCATGTCTGCTTTCCTGGTTATTTGCTTGTTATATAAGGTGATAACATTGGGAGATAATACAACGGTGATCTGCAACTCTACTACTGAACAGGGATGGAACGCCAGTCCAGAGAGGGCAGCACAGGTAGGAGTGGTAATGCTGCACACTCCCAACTAACATGATCTGTGCTGCTTCCAGACGTTGTTCACTAACAGTTGCATCCCGGCTGTTGGAGAGGCGGAGCACTGTCTGTGAGTTTAGCAGTGGGGGCTCCTGTGGTGACGGCCGGATCAGTGTCCAAGCTCTCAGACATCTTGTCGCAAATTAGATCGACGAGACGTTCAAAGGTCTGCTTCACATTGATGTTGTCCTTAGCGCTTGTCTCAAAGAATTCAAAACCTTAGAAAAGATGAAATATTAGTGGCAAGGAACATAGGAATCATGATTGTAAGATAAACTGTTTTGTTTTAAAATAAACTTCTACAGGTGGTATATAATAATAGATAATTGATTAATGAATTGTTAAGATTTTAGTCTATGACATTTTTTCTAAATCGATAAAACTAATGCAAGTCCTGTTGCGTACCTGGGAGTTTCTGTGTATCTCAAAAGTAGTCTGATCATAAAGAGGTCAGGGCGAAGTGTGGCGTGGGACCATTTCAATTACATGGTTCACTGCCAACACTGCAAAGCTGTGTTTAAGTATAACTCATCCACGACAGAAATGATGTACAACTTGAACAACACATAGCCGACCCTGGTTAGTGGCGATACCTCCAGCTTTCTGTCTCAACCTAGCATCAACTCTGTGTTAGCACAGAGGAGCTGCGATGCTCAAAGGACAGAGACAACTACCCAAGAGATCTGCAAGTTCATTTAGAAGGTTTGTGACATTTGGCTTTATCCAAAGCTGCGCTACTTCATGAACTTAAGACATCTCATAGTTTCCTGTCTGTCATTACTGGACGAACTGATTTGTCCAGGTGTGTCTGACCTTAGCAACCACAACGGGAATGGTCAGACACACCTGAATTAATCAGTTTGTTCAATAATGAAAGACAGGCAACAAGAAGATGTCTTAAGAATCTAAGGCCATGTCCACGCGTAGCCGGGTTTTTGTAAAACTGTATATTTTATCCCCTCAAGCTAGTAGAAAAAACGCGTCCACACCACTTCTTTTTTAAAAAAAACTCCATTTACCTTTTTTCATACTGTACCCTCGACAGCTCAATAGTACAATGTGCAGGTGCAACTTTTAGGACAATATCGACCGTTGATATTGAACAGTAGACTGTTCTTCTATGTGAGGAAATTAAACTGCGATTCCTCCGGGAGGACGGAAATCAATGTGCAGTAGTATTTGTGCTTGTAATAACAAACTAATACGAAGCACCTTGACAACTGATAAAGCTAACAGAGTTTTGAGGACATCCATGTAGTAAACAAAGGTTGCGCATGTGATGTCATCGCATTCTGAGTCGCAGATAGTGACAATTCCACACCAAAAACCCCAGGTATAACTGTCCACACGCAGATTTATAACCAGAGATTTACAATATCTTCACTTTGGTCGGAATTTTTTTAAACAGTTGTTTTTGAGGAGTAAATTTGTGTTTTGGTGTGGATGACTGGCCAAATCGAAGAAAAATATTTTCGTTTTGTGAAAAACCCGGCTACATGTGGACATGGCCTAAATGTGGAAATGCACTTATTTTTTTATTTTCAATTTTCACTGCATTTTAATATACCCCATGAACACTAAATTTGAATATAAATACAAATGATTAATCAATAATTGATCGTTCATTTTCATGATGATCAATTAAGACAATTTAATCGAACGCCTATCCCTAACAGGTGGGTTTCCCTTGAAAGGCTGCAAACAAAGGTATTTTAACTGCAATCATTAACATACTAGAAAGTACATAAAATAAAGAGCAAACAATCTTGTCTTTATGCAACAGTGTGATCGTGAAGATGATACATTCCAATTTAAAAATCATGAAGTGTTGTTCTGAGACCTACCCAACTGTTCTGCCAGCAGTCTGCCACTATCCACTGAGACCACTCTCTCTTCTTCCATATCACATTTATTCCCAGCCAACACCACCTGGGCATTATCCCACGAGTAGGTTTTTATTTGGGTCGACCTGCAAGAAAAATCAGAAACACACTTACACAAGTCACAGATGAAATATTGCTGAAACTCAATTTAGAAGAAAACACATAACTAGCTTTTGTGTCACTTTATAGTCGAGCGGATCTTTTGCAAAACAGATGGGATAGGCACGATCATGATGTAATATTTCTTCGGCATCAAGTCAAGTCTTTGGGAGTGATTGGAACCCCTTTTTTGGCATCATATAATCTTGAGTCACTGATAGCATCAGTGGAAAACTGGGTCAGCTTACACTTTTATGCAGGAAATTAAATGTAGGTCATTTGTTGTTATTTTCTAGTGATCTGATTTATTTCACACATGCATAGACACTGCCCCACAAATACACATTGTTCAACCTTTGCTTTGGACAAAATGTCCTTACATGTTCCAGTGTCCGTGAACTCAGCCATCAGCTCACTTTCAAGATATAAGCTATATAAACTCTACATATAAGTTCAATGTATGTATCATTCCCAGACAGAAATTTCAATATTGTAGTTTGTTTGTTTTTCAAAACAGTGACAATTAACTCTGAAAATATGATGATGATGTTTTCCACCTATAAATGCAGACATTCTTACAGGTTACAATAAAAACAAGCATGGTAATTCATGTCAACTATTCTTGTTCATTGTGAAAATTACTGCAATATTCTGGAAATATTGCTTACACTGTTTTACAGGCAACTCTTGTGTGCTGAGAAATCTAAGGAGCAAAATTTACCCTGCTTTGTTGCTGTTTGACCGAAAGTAGGCCAGAGAACGCACTACAGGCTGAATAGAGGAGAGAAACAGCCAGCAGACAGGATGAAGCATCAATTCAGAGACAGGGAGAGTAACATGGTGTTGGGGGGAGGGGGGGGGGGGGGGGGGGGGGGGGGGGGGGGGGGGGGGGGGGGGGGGGGGGGGGGGGGGGGGGGGG
>JBAMHX010000013.1:11326881-11349083 GCA_037177515.1 Pseudomugil tenellus
TCTCTCTCTCTCTCTCTCTCTCTCTCTCTCTCTCTCTCTCTCTCTCTCTCTCTCTCTCTCTCTCTCTCTCTCTCTATGGCAGTTCACATGTGGGTCATTTTGAGCCCGACTGCTTATAATCTAAGCTGACAGAGAAATTATTATTGCATTTAACAAAGCTTTATCAACCCACATTTACAAATAGTAATGGGTTGTAAGAGGTGAGAAATTTAATTATTTAACATTGAAATGATTTCACTTTTTTTTTTAAACAGACAATTATTTTAATCTAAGTCCACAATTTGATGTAAGTGGTACAATATTGCCATGGTATATGTGACTCAGACAGGAAATGAACACGTCACAAGCTTAACTCAGCTCAGTCGGGAAGGAGCTATTGCCATGGCAACTTTTTTTTTTTCTTCAACCTTGTCACAAGGAACAAGAGAGAGCAAGAAAGTGGAATTAAAGCCAATGGCAAAGCCAAAAAAATAAGGAATATTACTTATGTGATGGATAGTAGAAAAAAAACACTTCTCTTTCTTTTATAGTTGATGGTTTTGACCATTTTAAATAAGCTCTCAAATAACACTCCAGGGTTTTTGCTTACAATGACACACTCCATTCATTTAAGTAGATACCCATCAAACAGCACTCAGACTGCAATTTTTCATCAAAGTGTCATGCTGATCTTCAAAGAATAGGCGTGTCTGCCTTTGACCTTGCTTTACAAGATAGCCTCTCTTGTTTACAGTGACAGGAAATTAATTCTCACCTGGGAGATAACAAGAAACATTTGTACACAGTAGCTTCTAATGGTGCAGTATAACCTTCCTTCCTACACTGCTTTTAAGCATTTCATCCTCACATTAAGATATCAATGACTTAAATACAACTTTGGTTCAACTTAAACTGAAGTCTTTTAATCATAGCAGGTGCTGCCTGAAGTAGTTGTCAAATGTTGCTTACTGGGTGAGAAGGATTGTGATGCAATGGCTGCAAAACACACACAAAAAACACACACAAAAATTTTTTTCCTAAACTTTTTCTTCTCAGAATTAATGTCACATAAATTTGTCACATAACTAGCTATTTTTTAAAAAAAGAATTACATGTTCAGTGTTACAGATTTAAAATGAAAGCTTATATATATAATTTCCAATGAGACGTGTTTAAATGTTGCTGGAGGGTACCCTTGAGATTTTACTGGTCACCTCTCATCGGCAGCTCATTAAATTTATTAAAATGTGAACCACAGTAAATTATAATTATTAGTTATTATTAGTAGCTTGATTTTATTATAGATTTGTGAAACAAAGCTAGTGTTATCTGCATGGCTAGTGTATGAAGTACTGAGCGACATGGTGCTGGAGTAGGAGAGTGGTTTGGTGTTTACTACAGTTAATATAAGATTCCACAAAATAGGATGTACCCATGCTGGTTGATTTGTCTATGTGTTTATTTACTCTTTAGTTCAAAGCTTTTTCTCTGTGAGTTAAAGGAGAACGTATGCTTGTAAGAAAAGAGAGTTTTGTTGCAAGTATAAAGCTTGGGCCCAAAGCTGTTATTTAAACGTTTCCAGATGCCCAAGAGTCCTTGTAGTTCCCACACTGATTCTAAGCAAAGTTAACAATGATCTTGCTTGACTTTGTGTGTTGATTGGCCACCCCTTGCAAACATTTGTATCATCTTGACCAGCCTATTAATAATGTCATATGATATGGGCTGTAGTCAGATATGTAGGGAGGAATTATTAAAGTGCAACCTGATCAGCAACAATGTAATTCAAAGCGTATTCATCTGTACTGGCTGTAACTGTTGTTTCTAGTGCAAAAATGCTAACCCAGAAACCTGGTTTCTGTATTTGATTAAATGTACTCTTCCAAGTCCTGGTTTAGAAATTGGTGCATCACCAAGAATAACAGACATTTGGCTCAGAGTTACAGTTTAGCTTGCAGATGGTTGTCTGAGTCATGAATGGACCACAGCCATGACCTTGACAACTTTCTCCTTGCTCCTGAGACTGACAAAAGTGCATAATAATGCCTAATAAAGCTTTCATAGAGAAAACAGATCACTGTGTTGCTTTCACAATGTAAACAAAGTTTAAATTTAACAAAAGTCAGCTCACCAGTCCTGCACAGCGCCGAAGGACTCCTCATTGGTGATGTCATACATAAGAATGAAGCCCATGGCACCGCGATAGTAGGCAGTGGTGATGGTCCTGTAGCGCTCCTGGCCTGCAGTGTCCTATGCATAGACAATATGATTTAGGATGGCGACTACAAAGGCTGACTGTCAAGCTCAGTTACACTGATCAGGCCTCACACAGAGCATGCAGTATATACAGATCCACTGTCAATAAACAGAGCTTTAATACTTATTAAAGCTTTTTTTGCTTGGTTTAGTAATCCACACTTGCTTATCCTTTTATTTATTGTGCTCTTCATCTGGAAATAATCATTATCCTAATTGCCTCACTGGCTTTGCATTGATAAGGTGCCAGAAACAGCTACACAGTTTTTGGCTGATGTGATTGATTTTTTTCCCCTCCTCAATAAAATAATCACTCAGCTGTGTTGAGGGTTCAGTGGTGCAGTATTAAGAACTTAGGTCATGGCATGTATTTTGTAAGAAAAATGGCTAAAAATAGAAGAGGCTTTAAGAAATAGTTTGCTGTTGATGATGTTCAGGCTGAACAAATAGCTCCAAGAAAAAGCAAATGGTTAGACAGAATTTGAGGCTCCCTTTTACACACAGTACACACCATAGACTAATTTTCACTGCAGTCTTTGTCACAAAAATGACCACAAATGAAAATTCCTTTGAAAGTTTGAGTTTATGCCTGATCTCCATTCTGATTATTAAAACAAAAACTATTCTTCAGAGCTGTTGTTTTATATGTTACATAATGAGAAATACCAATCATGTCCCTCCTGTTGCTACTGTATGGTTGCTGTGCTGTTTGTACACCCACAATAAGTGTGTTTCCAGGCTTCCATGAATCATGTGAGAAGACTTCTGGCTGCTCTATTTGGCTTTTGTTAAACAGGCACCCAACAGGCAGTTCTGAATTATATTTACCAGAGTAGTTTTGCTTTGTGTTGGTCTGCACATGGCTGCAACAGTGTGCCTGTTATAGCTGGGGGACAAATCTGACCTTCACTCCACACACATGGACTCGCAGCCTGCCAATGTTCACTCACACACCACAGATAGGATCATTTTCATTTAGTTTGCAGTAACACAAAACAGCAGCTAGTCTGCATTGTATAATTATCTTTGTACAGAAACATTCTGGACACCACGAGGCAGAATGGTGAACATGTCACTTATTCATGTGCATGTACCGAGTCATGTTCCAGTTGTCTGAGTGCTTGTTTAATCTTGGCCTTGCTCTATGCTGCCGTTTCAAATCTTTAGATCTTTCAGATTGATTCTTGTCTGAATGCTTAATAGTTAACCTGGCTTTCCAAGCTGTTTTTACATTTTGGCTTGCTTGCTCTATGTTGACTGAGAGAAAATAAAAAATCAGCTTGAGTCCAGAGAAACGGAGGGCCTTGAAAAGCTTTGCTTGTAGTGTGCAGCTCAGCAGAAATCAATCAAACCAGTCAACTACGTCAAATGGCAAAGGGAGCGAGCAGAAACTGCCTGTCGCAAAAAACTCTTTTCACTCTTGGTCTGTCTTCTCTAATATTATTGCCAATATTCTGGATGTCAGTCATTTCAGCTTCATGCAGTAAGAGTGATGACATCATGGCATGCAACTAGCTATTGACTTTAGCCAATAGCCATCACCATAAAAGGCCATTTACTGTAGGACTCAGCCTGATAAAAAGAGATAAGGCAATTATCTGGATGCAAGGGGAATCTTTTTCCTCACAGAATAAGCTTGTCTTTGTTGGTGATGAACATATATTATTAACCTGCAATTTGACTATTCAGGCTCAAGTTCAAGATACTAAATAACTGGTGCTAGTTACTTAAAATACAATTTTTTGTAACAAATAAGGACAAAAATGAAGGAAAGAGAAACTGTCATGATACAAGCGAAAGAAACCGAGAGGAACTACTTCATATCTTTGTCCCAACCATGTCTCAGGAGTATTATGAGACAATCTGCTTCAACAGCTCAGATGAAGTCCTAATTAAACAGATTAGGATATTCTTCAGTTTCCCACATGTTCAGAGGAAGGTGTTGCTTCTGTGTTCTCGCCTTCTGTGTGCCAAACTAACACTTACTGGTCTCAGATCAAAAATGTTGACATTTCCATCTGTCTCCACACATACCAGGGTGTTAAGAAACACAATAAAGCTTCTCCTGAAATTTTTACGGAGTAAATGAATCACACAATTTTAAATACAACATGGTGGTAAGACTCGGCAGCAAATATTGCATCATTTACTCTGCTCGGGCTACAAAATCTCTAAAACTGACCTTTTTAATACTGTTTGTGGTGAAAGAAAGTCGTTTTTATTCCTATACCTGCAAAAGGAATGAGGCTCCAAGCAAAAATGCATATAAATCTTCTTTATGTCAACAGATGAAAGGTTAAATCTATTTAAGCATACAAAGCAGCCATGGCCTGACCTGCAAGCCAAAACAATGACTGGGATGACATTTATATTCCGGTGATCCAATATGTGCAGCTCTTTCCTGAAAGTGAGGCCTACTGTTGTCAAATGACAACTAGCCATGATGTTTGAAATATTTTCATCAGTGAAATACAGTAGATGTATGTGTTGTTAGAAAAAGAAATCATTTTAATGAAGAAAGCAAAAAGGAGGCCAGTCCTCCTCACAGCTCAGTCTCACAAAAAACATAGATGCCTTCTAGAGATTAAATGTTGCAACAAGTAAATACTCATGTAACTAAATAAATGGAATGATCTGAAAAAAGATGAAAGTATAAATAAAGCAGTGCCTTGTTGCACACTGCAGGTTTGTAACTCTTTCATTTAAAAAGGTTTAGTGAAGAAAAAATATAGTCTCCTCAAGAGAATTAACGTTCGGTGGCTAAAACTGAAAGTTTAACATGAATGTGAACATTTCATACCCAGATCTGCAGTTTGATCCTCTTGTCATTCTTGTACACAGTCTTCACTTTAAAGTCGATGCCCACTGTGCTGACAAAGGCTGAAGTGAAGGCATCGTCGGCATAGCGGAACAGGAAGGACGTTTTGCCCACACTGCTGTTGCCGATGATCAGCAACTTAAACATGTAGTCAAAATTTTGGTCTCCTCCCTCTCCTTTCCCTTTTATATCCTGAGTGGCAGCCATCTGCAAAACCAGATCAAAAAGACAATAGAGGAAAAGAAGCAGTGGGAGGAATTGTGTAAAACAGAGAAACAAAAGAAAAAATGCTTGGATTTGTTTAAGAATTGTATTTTCATATAGCTTAAAGAAAAGTTTGCATTTGTTTCAGCGGCTTCTGTCGGAAATGTAGCAGAAAAGCATCACCGCTTAGTAGACAGAAGTGTTAAACGGTAACTGTAAAAGACATTTTGGGGGAATTTAATTAATTAATTAATTAATTACTTTATCAACATAAAGTAGTATATATTTAAATTATTTGTAACACTCATTTGTCTGATCTTTGCAAAAAAAAAAAAAACTTAGATGTGTGGATAGTTCAGTGAAAGCTTATTGTACAGGCCACAGATCAGAGGTGACAGAAGGCTGCGTCAGGCAAACCAGCATGACCAACACAGCAATCTGTGGTTTCAATGAGTATTAGATAACAAGCAGCCCCCCCACCCCCCACCCCTTTTTTCATTTATATATATATATTACTCCTGTAACTACTACAGGGTTAAATACTATATTGAACCTAAAGGACAATATTCAGCTCATAAATGCAGTTTAGATAAATGTGCTAGGGGAAATTGTACTAAAGGTTGTTGGAAACATATCCAATCACAGCTGTATTTGGACATTTAATAAGCAGTTTTGGGTGTGATGTTTTACATCACTGTTCTAAACGGATTTCCTCTTAAAAAATACCATATAAGTAATTATAAAATCTGCTTCAATATAGGTTATAGCTGTTATTGCTCCCAGTTGTCCATAAAGTGTATAATCACACAGCATTTTTGTGCAAGCTGTCAGCAATCGACGACCTCAGAGGATAACAGTACTACATGACAAGATGTCATAATAACAACAATCTCTCCTCAAATGTGAATATTTAAAAAAAGCCAAACCTCCTGCTGACATGTGCAGCCAAGCTATCTCTGTAACGTATGCAGTAAATAAAAGATACCCGGACCTCCATTATGCACGTCCTGCTCCGGGTTTCTAGCTGACTCTTTAGGCTATAATTAACACCAATGTGTCTGCAAGGACATCGATTTCCAAAATATCACCGTAATACAGCCATTTACACGAGCAACATTAAACCAGCCGTTTTGCTATAAAATTACAAGATGTTGCAGAGCAGTGAGCTGCATGCCAGCTTATTTTAGACGAGCAGTTATGGACAGGAGGTCATTTTATCCTTTCATGAAATTCTTCCACATAACTACTAATATACGAAACTAGGAGAAACGCGTTGAGGACATTGTGCGAACAAACCTGTTTTGAAGGCCTCGGCTCTATTTGTATCTGCCCCTGTTACGCTGGATTCGGTTTTGATAGTCAATCTAATGCAGACCTTGGTTTTTTTTTTCTTCCCCTCTCTGTCTCCGACCAGTTTCAGCACCTGGGAGCTGTCCCCTCCGCTTCGGATCTGGCACGCACGCGCCCCTCAGCGTAGGCTGACGAGGCTTGCTAGCTACAAACGGGCGCAAGCGAAAGGGAAGCGTAACGTCGTGCGTAACGTCTGACGTCATTTTTTTAGGAAAAAGACTGGGGTTGTAGTTTTTTTTTAACGGTTTAAGCTTCAAAAGTATATGTTTGACCAAATTAGCTACTCAGCCTGTAACAACTGGGACCTTTTAAAAATAAAGCAAAAAAGCTTTTAACTCATATGTGGATAAATTGTAAATATACCCTCCCCGTTTTAGAGCAGCAAATTTCAGCTGGGTTACACCTTACCTTCCCATACAAATCCATTTTATCTTCAGTATTTAACCTGGACCTTTACAATGCTGTACATTGTCCTATCATCTCCCATCTGCGCATCCTTTGTGTGTGTTTTTTCCAGGAAGCACATATAATAACCTCTTCTAATGCGTCACTCTCTCCCGGCTTTCCTGCAGCGCTCCCGCCCCTGAAGCCAGCTCCGCTTCAGAGAGAACAAGTGGCTGAGCAAATAAGCAAAGGCTGAGTGCTGATGAATATTATTATGGGCTTTCAATGAGAGCAAGTAGGTTGCGCGTGAGATATAGAGCCAGGAGTGGGGGTGGAAAAAGAAAAGGAATAAGGGCATCTTTTGCAATTATAATTTGTTCAGCTACATCTCCTTTAGGCACATTAAAAACATGCATCATTAATTTGGGAGGTGTAAATGCTAAACTGCCAATCTGTAATAAGGCAAAAGCAAACCAGGTCTTATTTGAAATAGTTTGTTTTTTTCTTGTGCCTGTCTGTTGTGCAAAGATTAGGAGAAAACTATCTCTTAATGGTCTTGTCTTTTCTAAACCCTCAGTGTTAAGCTTAGGTCATAATACGGTTAAGACGCATGGCACTAGACACAACAGATGTTACATAACCGTGGACTACACCTCAGATACAAAGTATTCATCAGATGGGTCGTGCTCTTTGGCAAAAACTTGATAGGGCGTAAATAAAGTGACAGGGCGGGATATGGTAACTGATTGGCCTTTGACTGGACCATGTGTGTGTCAGCAAGTTGCTGAGTGCGCAGGAGCAGAAGGGGGTGGGTCAGGTAGGCCGCTCAGGCTTGGTGTGTCTGTTGTTTTCTGTTAATGTGTGTTATGTCTTATAAATGTAACACTTTATAAAAGTTTCTGTGTGAACGTTTGTTCATCTGTGTTGCTCGCTCCCTGCGCACATGATCTCTGCTCTCATTTGCTTGTTTTGGATCATGCACGTTCACATTTCAGGGTTCCCCGAAACAGTCAGGAGCAGGAGGCTTTACGCTGCTGTAAAAAAGTTGTTGGATCTCGTTCTTGTTGTAAGTGAACAGATGTGAAAAGACGAGCTGTCGCTTTAGATAGTTTCCGATCCATTGCATGGAGAATCCAAACTTTTCTAGAAGCTTTTGCAGGAGAAAAGGGCACTGTAGCCCCATCTGCTGTTAGCAGAGGCGCTCTGTGCCATACTGCAGCAGAGCCCCCCCACCTCATACACACCCCCACCAAGGAGGAAAAGTGTTAATGATTGAACAGGGACCAAATATCTTGCTTTACAACGTTTTATGAAAAAAAGATGGGAGCAAATTTAATGAGTAGCTTTTTGTTGACTAAATAAACTCACAAACCGTTTTTAAAGAGTTTTCCTTTAGTTCCTGAACATTTTCCAAGAAATGTCTGCTTGTTT
This sequence comes from Pseudomugil tenellus, assembly GCA_037177515.1. NCBI lineage: Eukaryota > Metazoa > Chordata > Actinopteri > Atheriniformes > Pseudomugilidae > Pseudomugil > Pseudomugil tenellus. The sequence goes on from JBAMHX010000013.1 coordinate 11,335,304, forward strand.
ATTCCATTGACTGTATAAACTGTTTCTTCTCCTTCCAGTTGTGGTGCCTGTTTAGTCTTTCCCATGAAATTCTGTTTTGCAATGTGAGATACAGGTTGAACACTCCAGATTGATTTGCTTAAAGCACTTATCTTCATGTTTATATATATATATATATAACTGGCCAGACTTCTTTCTTTGACTTTTTACTTGTTACCTTGAATGTATTTAGACATTTAACCTTTTGCCGTAAAAGCTCGTACATTATCGTAATGATTTCAGGAAGCAGTTAGTTAATCAGTTTAATAGTTTCAGTTAGACTTTTTCATTGTAATGATTTTTGTATTTAAAACTCTGTAAATATCTGAAACTATCTGTTTTGATTATTATAATTCAAGCTTGTTTAAAGGAAAATGGTTTTTGCTATTTATTTTTAGCCAGTCAGTCAAACAGACTGTGAAATGGAGGACTCAATTGAGTTAATTCTGGAAGACCACATTAGGATCTTTCCAACCAACAGAACCCATCCTGTTGTGTCAGCCTGCACAGGCGCTCTGCTCACAAGCATGTACGGATTATGGAGCCTCTTTGCCCTGCCGGGTTTCCGAAAAATCCCATGGAGCCTCAAGGTGCTTGAATTTTGTTCTTTTCTGTTTTTTAAACTGCCTTCTTTAGACCTTTTTAAACACATAATGCTGCATGTATTGATTCATGATAAAAAATCTACCAAAAAATAACTTCACTTGCACAATAATCATAAATTGTTTATTTTGGAGCTTAGTGCTCCATGTTCGCAACAAATGTGGGAAAAGAAGAAGATGGTAAGTCTATAATCATGACGATACTTTATATAGACATACAATATTAACTTGGGAATGCCAATCTGTTTATCTTTTATAACTATGATCATGTCTTTGCTGCTGTCTGTACAGAATGTAACAACGTAACAGCTCTGATTGTAACTGAAATGTTGTTTAGCAGTTGTACCAACAGAGTAGAAAATCATAGTCAAGGGTGCAACTGCACCACTCAAAAGGCTGAACTGTTATGAGCTGAAGTATATTTTATGTGATGCATGCCAAAAAAAAGATCAGTGGTTGGGGTTTGTACTCTCTACAAAACAATGGTACATTGAGTAAAAAAAAACAATTAAAATATTTCACTTTCTCTTATTTATACAACCTTTAAATTCCCTATTTTCATTATAGTTCAACAACAAGGTAGTATTTGCTGTATTTACTGCACAACTTGTCACATAGTGACTCACCACATGCTTGTACTGTGGTTCAGGTTCCTTACTTGCCCTCCAGTAAAGATCAAACGCAAAATGTTATGAAACTACTTGAGGGACGAAAAGGAAACTTAGCAGATCTGGGATCAGGAGATGGAAGACTGGTGAGTGAAATGTACCCGTCTGAGTTGGAATTTTCTGGGATTTTCTGTCACACACCCATGCTGGATTTCCAGGTGTTTGCAGCCTGTTCTGCTGGATTTCAGTGCACCGGGTTTGAGATTAACTCCATTTTAGTGGGATATGCCAGAACCAAGGCCTGCTGGAGTGGAGTTCCCTCTGGTCAGGCCATATTTGTAAAAAAAGACTTCTGGAAGGTGAGATAGCAATTTATAGCAAATTTTCACTTGTTTTATTCCCTAACCAGTTTTTGTTTAAACACATTTGTCTTGTTCTTTTGTCATAGACTGATTTGTCTTCATTTAACACTGTGACTGCTTTTCTTGCACCAGGAGTGGTGAGTTGCTCTCCATATGAAGAGTTGTCTCCTTTGCTTGTTGTAGATCATAGCTCCGTACTTAACACTGCTGAACTTCCTTGAATTACATATTTTGATTGATTCCCAGATGGAGGTGCTGGGAGAGAAGCTATTGAAGGAACTTCCTGATGATGCTTGTATCATTGCTTGCCGTTTTCCTTTTCCTAACTGGCCTCAGAAATCATCTGTTGGTTTCGGACTTGACCAGACTTTTGCATATGACATAAACACTGTGCGCTCACATTTGAGAAATTCACCAAGCACATCGACAAAATAAGTGAAAATGGCTTACTGTCACCCTCAGTTGCATTAAATCTTATAACTGTTTTTGGGTGAATAATGCAAGACAGTGTGAAACTTCAAGAATATTGTAGTAATTCTGTAATGTGTATTTCAACTACAGAAGGAATAGATGCTACATGTCATGTTTGTAGTACTCTTTGGCATCTGTTGTCATTCTTATGAATGTGTTTCTTTTAGTAACACATATGGTATTTGAATTATGTGGAAAATGTGATCTTTTTTCTATGATAAGTTTATTCAAAATTAGAACATAATTGTCATTTTAAAATACACATGTGAGCTATTATTTAATTCACAATGTCTGTTTATTTGGATATTGTTTGAGTGGAAATCAGTGCCTTGCCAAAAGGCAGTTTGTTTGTGTGTAGAGAGAAAGAGAGAATGTTGCATGTCAGTTAAAAAAATTCAATATGTAAATATGTATTTTGTCATTTTCAACATTAGATAGGTGACAGTTTGATTATCAGTGTAATATGGAATTTCTATGATTGTAAAATAATGGTGTTCTGTTGTTAAAGATTCTACGCAGAGTCCAAGCATTATTTTAAAAAGATTCATTTGTGAGATACAACATAAATATTCTCTGCTCCACAACATTTCTACTCTTGCTTTCATTTGATTTATAATTTCACAGACGTCTTACAGCTCACTGTGTAGTTGCATGACAAGCTGTTACCTGAACTGTGCTTTAAATCTCCACCTGGTGGTGCTGCTGCTCCAAACTGGGTTCTCTGCAGAAGCCAGATAAGGTGAGCCTGTCCAGAATACAAATTTCTCTCTTCTGCGTTGTTTTAATATCATTCATTTAAAAAAAAAAACTGTATCATGATGAAATACAATTTATATTACAATTTAAAAGATACATTTATTTCTGAAGTATAAGAATGGGGAAACTGTGTTATTTAATGGTATTTGTTTGTGATGCAAATTACTATGACTCTTTTGGTTCAACACGCTGTTTTATTAATTTTATCATTTCTTCTATGAGACATTTTCAGCAGATATGTAGCTATATGGAGGGTAATCTTCCGCTGGCAGAGCTCATGTTTTCATATCTCTGCGTGACGTCAGACAGAGGGCGGTAGACAGCAGGGAGGGGTGAGTGCAGGAGTATAAAAGCTCCCTTACAGACGTTTGGGGTTGCATTCTTTGTGCAAGACCACAAACCTATTTTTGATGGAAGTACAGAGGAGTACCGGGCTCCAACAGACAAACAGCAGCACTATGTGTGAAGCAACGCAAAGGTCCTCCGAACCTCGCAGAAAGAGAACGGAGGAGCGCAATGCGCCCTCGGAGATGGCACGGATCATCACCGATCCCGCCACGGGGAAGTGTTACTGCCGTGGGAAAGTTTTGGGAAAGGTAGCGCAAATACATCATCTGTCTTCGGCTCTTTGGGATTACCACGCAACCTGAAAGCACAGCAAGCTAACAGTGTCTTTTCCTCTTCTCAGGGAGGTTTTGCAAAATGCTATGAGATGACCGACCTCTCCACGAGCAAAGTTTACGCAGCCAAGATCATCCCACATGCGCGCGTCTCGAAACCTCACCAACGAGATAAGGTAAGCGCACAGCTGCAGTGCCATTGCGCTTTGGTTCACCTGGACAAGATTGTACAGAAGTTATAACTGTTGTTTTTTGTCTCTTCCACTGCTAGATTGATAGAGAAATTGAGTTGCACAGAGCATTGCATCACAAGCACATTGTGCACTTTTATCACCATTTTGAGGACAAAGAAAATATCTACATCCTGCTGGAATACTGTAGTAGAAAAGTGAGTATGTCCGAAATGAATGTCTGAGTACAGTCAGTATTACCAGCAATGCACCCAAAGTCAGTGAAGCAGTATTTTGTCTGCAGTATATTCACTCACACACATTGTTTGAGCTTTTTTCTTGTAATTCATTACATGTACACCCACACATCTGACTGCAGCGTAACATGTAATGAATAACCAACTATAACATTCCATTCACTCAAATATCCATTGTTCTCTTCTCTGTGTTGTCCTGTCACAGTCGTTAGCTCACATCCTGAAGGCTCGCAAAGTCCTTACTGAACCAGAGGTCCGTTATTACCTGAGGCAGATTGTCTCTGGACTAAAGTACCTACATGAGCAAGAAATCCTTCACAGAGATCTTAAACTGGGTAAGGAATCCTTCAATGGCAGGCATGCACTACACTGCTGGGCATCTTTTTTGCAGGTGTATTCTGTGCATGAACATCCTGTTTCAGCTACTGTATTTTACTCAATCGATCCATCTGCTGTAGATATGTGAAGTATTCATCCTTTGATCTTGGTTTGAACACCATATACTCATTGTCTCATTCCCGTTTTTCCCTACAGGGAACTTTTTTGTGAGTGAATCGATGGAACTGAAGGTTGGGGATTTTGGTTTGGCTGCTAAATTGGAGCCAGCAGGAAACAGGAGGAAGACAATCTGTGGAACTCCCAACTACCTGTCCCCTGAAGTGCTCAACAAGCAGGGTCATGGCTGTGAATCAGACATCTGGGCTTTAGGCTGTGTAATGTGAGTAGACTAACTATTTTTTTCATTGTAATCATCACTCAAATGGCTCAGAAATATTAGTCATTGTTATGTATTATCATTATATAACAGTGTGAGATAAGATATTTGTCTATGGCATCAGATGTTGTAGAGAGACATACCCTGGTCTTGTCACTAATCTTTTTTTGTGTGTAGAAAGTGCATCTTTTTGCATAAATTCAGCACATTTACTCATTGCTGTCTGTCCTGTTGCAGGTACACAATGCTCTTGGGAAGACCACCATTTGAAACCACCAACCTGAAGGAAACATACAAGTGTATTAGAGAGGCGCGGTATTCCCTCCCCTCCTCCCTGTCACCACAGGCTAAGCAGCTAATTGCCAGCCTGCTGGCTAAGATTCCAGAGGACAGACCTAACCTGGACCACATTCTTAGGCACGACTTCTTCACTCAGGTTAGGCACCACTGCCTTTTTCCTTTTCCATTTATAAATGTCACTCCGTAGGAGTTCAGTTGTGACCCCACTGCACCCAGCCATTTGCTGACCCACTTTCTCTCCCCACAGGGCTTCAGTCCAGAGCGCCTACCGCCCAGCTGCTGTCATTCTGCACCAGATTTCCATATCTCCAGTCCAGCCAAGAGTTTCTTTAAGAAAGCTGCTGCGGCATTATTCGGTGGGAAGAGGGACAAGGTCAAATACTACGAGACTCTGAGTGAGTATAACAGCGTGAGACTATATTTAGTTCATTTTTGGTGACAGTTGCATGTTTTGTTTTGTTTTTTTTGCTTGGACCCCAGCTTGTGCTGATGTGCAAACTAATTTCCCTGTGCTTCTGTTGTCACTCATAGATAAGCTGACTAAAGAAGAAGAGGAGATCTACAAACTCCAGCATGATTTGGAGAAAACTGTAATCAGTCAACAACAGAGCATAAAGATGTCTGAGGTGAGAAAACAATTAAAAAAAGGGATATTTAAATAGTGTGTTCTCTCCCAGCCATATTACTCATACAGCAATTAAACGTATTGGTGAATTTGCGATACCATGCTGTGGAGACTCCAATGACTCATCTTGATTCTGCACAAAACTTTATAACAAGCACACTTTCAGTACAAGCTAAAAGCACTTATTTTCAACCTTTTAGCCAGCCACTCTGAATCTGTGGGTGACCACTGAGTCATAGTAGGAAGAGATGATCTAAACTCACAGATTCTAAACCCTGTCGTCACTGATTCCCACCTCAGAATGGAAGTCTACTTCCGCCATCTGCCGGGAGCCCCGTTGCCCTGGCAACAGAGAGCCAGTCTCCAACAAGGCAAGATACAATCCGACTGATCGTCAGGGGGAGTCTGGGCAGCTGCAGCAGCAGTAGTGAATGTAAGTTCAGTGTCTTTGTTTCACAGAAATGTAGCAGATTTTTTTCTTATCCATCATACGAAGTTAAATGGCCTCCTCTTGCTCCTGCAGGCCTGGAAGACAGCACAACAGGCAGCATGGCTGAGACTGTTGCTAGTGTGTTAAGAGGATGTCTTGAGAAGATGCCTAAAGGTGGGTGAACTTGTTGAACTTGTGTATATATTTTTTTGACCACGTAGAAGTTTTTCATAATGTAATGCTTTATACTGAAATGCAAAAGAGACATTTGGAAAAAAAATAGAAAATTGCAATTATCCTGCTCATAACTGGCACCACCTCCCTTTGCTGCCTCACCCAGAAATTCCACCCATTTTCTGCTTGTGTCTAAAAGAGATGAGTTACAGTCAACTCTTTTAGACTGTTATGAGTTTTTTTTTTTTAATTAAAGGACTTTGCATGGAGTGGATTCTGTGTTTTTAATATTTGCCCTATAATTGTATACTAATTTTCTTCTGGTGTTCTCTCGCTGCAGCAAATGACATTCCCCTGGCGTCAAATAGCTGCAATCTGCAGTGGGTGACTAAATGGGTGGACTACTCCAACAAGTACGGCTTTGGCTACCAGTTATCTGATTACACCGTGGGAGTTCTCTTCAACAGCGGCACTCACATGAGCCTCCTGCCCGACAGAAAGTTAGTTTTTTGTTTTTTTTTACTTTGACAACACTATACCTTACTTCAGAGGTTGGGGAAATGTTTATTTACTCTCTGTTATATAAAAAAACCTGTGTGTTTTATATTATGTATCTCATGTGGGTTTTTTTTTCTGACTGTTGAACTCTTTGTTTATCTCAGGACCATCCATTACTATGCTGACTTGGGACAGCGCTCTGTTTTTCCCACCTGTGAAGTTCCCGAGCGCTTTGTGGGCCAAGTGACTGTGCTCAAGTATTTTTCACACTACATGGAAGAAAATCTAATGGATGTACGTAAACATTTTTACCCCCCTTCCACAATGCATTCCTCTCAGCTTTCTTTGTTGCTGTTATGCTTTATCATTCCACACCCTGCAGCTTCAGAATGTTTCAAGTTGCAGCTTGTTTCATTCTGATGTCTTACTGTTTTTTCTTGCTTGCTCAGGGTGGAGACCTTGGTCCCATAACAGATGCACACATGCCCAGACTCTATCTACTGCAGTGGCTCAAGTCTGACCGCGCCCTCATGATGCTTTTTAATGACGGCACTTTCCAGGTAAAGACACTCACGATGAGGAGAAACAGAACTCTTGTTGGGTATCCTCAGCAGAGCACTGTTGAACTGGAATACACTATCAACATAATAGGAACAGTAGATCCCAACTAACAACAAAAACCGATAACATGCCTTTTTTTGTATCTCCAAAGGTCAACTTTTACCATGATCATACAAAGATCATCCTGTGTTCCCAGAGGGATGAGTACATGCTAACATACATCAATGAGGAACGTGTCTCCAAAACCTTCCAACTCAGTTCCCTCCTGACGTCCGGCTGCCCCACCGACCTGCGTCAGCGCTTGGTGTACTCCCTCAATATGCTCCTGCAGAGATGCAGCTAAACCTACAACCACGGACAGACCTGACAAGTCAACCCACTGTGTTTCTGCTGTGCTGTAGAAGAACAAGGACTAGAAGAACTTGTGAAAGAGGAGCTGTATGCATGGCTGGACTGGGGGGAAAAAATACATTAACATTCCTACACCGTTGCATCATGACTCAGCATCGGTGCAGGTGAAATAGAGGGACTAAAAGAAACTGACTCATGAAATGTAGCACAATGAAAGTGGATGGAAAAGGTTGATTTTGTATGTTGATTGTTGTGAAGGAGGAAGGAGCGGGTATGTTGGTACGATGGGGATGTTTTGGAAGTGAACACAAACGCTGGGCTGGCACCAGCTAAATCGTGTAGAGGATCATTGTTTGACCTTCAAGGCATAAACATTTGCTCTAAACTTAAACAGGGCTCAGCTGTGTGATATTGTAAATGATGTACAGTTTATGTCACAGCCATCTCAGCCGTGCAAAGTAATGACCTGTTTACGTGTGTGGATGCTACAGGATTTGCCCGTTTACGTGTGTGAGTGTGCGTCTGTCTGAGTGGGATGGGTGTAATATCACACTAACATTTAAAACTGTGATTTGTTCTCTTTATTGACAGATGGGCTCATCACATCGAGTTAGGATTCAGAGGGGTGATGTGAGGGAAAGGAGAGGCAAGAGGAAAACAGTACTAGAGATAGAGAGACTTTTTAAGGATCTCTTCAGAGCCATTATCACCTTGGTAAAAATGTACTAAATAACTTATTGTGTAAGCAAAGTGCAGTATTTATTTATTTAATAAATAAGATTTTTTTAAAAAAAAGTAATGGTATTTGTCCTTTTCTTCAAGTGTTTTTACCTGTTTATGAAAATAACACTCATGTTGGTCTGCCTCTTCGTAGCTATTGTTAGATGATGCATCCCAGAGAACTGTGTCCTTTTTCCATATGAAATAAGCTGCAGAGGGTTAGAGTGAAACTCAGTGTTCAAATCTTTGTATTGGTCTAAGTCATTCTATTTAATCTTCCTTATCTTTCAGCTTGAAATAATGACAGGAAATAGTTGCACTCAGTGATGGGTATAACAGAGCATGTTTACAGTTTAGTTGTTCATACTGTGGTTCAAGGCTCCTTCTTTTCGGTTCCCTAGCACATTGATAAATGGAGGATGGCAAAGATAACTGCAATGAGGCTGACCTTGTCTTGCAAACACACACCCACACAGGTTCTCATTATTTTTCATACAACCAATGGCATTGATTTAAAAACATGTATGCTGGTTGATTGGTTCAGGAATGTGGAGAGAAATAAGTCAAAAAGCAGAGACATACAGAGACAAATGCAAACACAATGTCAGACTCGGTCAAACTGTGTAACTGATTGCATCACTTTTTTTTTCACACACAGTCACTACAATCATTCTTGAACATTCTTTCACATTCACTCACTGTAACCATGGAAACGAGCATCCGCTGAGCAACTTGATGAGTTTTGGAGATCAAGATGCCAGTGTGAAAGACATCTGGTGAAGCTTCTTACTGAATCCCTGTCCTGACTTACATTTACCAAAATTGGATCCACTTGCTACTAATTGTCCTCAGTGATAATCGTTTTTCTCCTCATGATGATTTAATTCAGCTGTCTGCTGAACACGTATTCACCTTTCATGCTTACGCAATGATGGAAGTAAAACATGAATGCTTGAGTCATACTTTTAGATATTCTCTCAAAATATCTGTGCTCTTCTGAGTTCAATAATGAATGTCTCATCCATAAACATACCCACACAGAGAGAAAGAGAACAGGAAGTAGCCTACAAGATGAAGGATCAAGAATTATTTATGACGACACCTCCAATGTCTGAGTGTGTGTTTTGACAGTAATGGCTCCTGGAAAGGATACTTCAATTTGACAGAAATAGATTTTATGGTTGATGTGAAGTTTTCAGGCATTTTAGGGCATTTCTAGCTCTAGTTCTAATGTGAACAGAAGTCTATGTTAGAATATGCACTAGATGCAATAACCCATTCCAAGAAAACAAGAGGAAAAGTTGCTCTTTCCCTGAGGTTTTTTGAGTAAAACATTTTATTGTCTTATATAGACTCTGCATTTATACATGCAGCTGTTGGCAAAAATTCAGTTCATGGCACGAGTTAGTCAACAAATATTTGCTGATTGATTTTATTGGCCTCATGGGGATTTTATTCACTTGTGTGAGCAGAAATGAACAAATGATAAAACTCTGTGGAGTTCAACAAGCTAAGTCTGCAAGCCCAGTTGATGCTCTCGATGATGCTACAATGTGGAAGAAAACATGTTTGTGGATCTGCTATTTTTCCAGACCACTCACGCAAAGCTAAAGATCTTTCATGTAGCATTGAGAGTAGGAAAAACCTTTTGCATGCAGATGACTGGAATGAGTCTAAATTTGAGTGACAAAAGGGGTTTTTGTGCATTACTTTCTATGATAAAGTTTTCTGCGGGCAAAACAGTGAATCAGTTTGGCATTAAATATGCTTGTAGGCATATTCTGAAACAGCGAGGAAAGAGAGAAAAAAAGAAAAAGCAAGCTTTGATAAGTACACACTCTGGGATGCACTTGGGGGACTAGAAGGCCTTTGCATATCAAATGTCAGTGCTCCTCCTCCTACTACACTGACAAAAGCAGATGTAGGCTAGTGTAGAGAGGGCTGGAATGAATGTAGCTTTCTCTTTCCTCTTTTCTTTTGTCCAATTTTATAGTTTTACTGACAAAATGTGTTTTATGAGAATGCTCATTATTACCTCTTGCTACAATTCACTTCCTTCCAGGTGTTTAAAGATATTTTGGGCTGCAAAATGAGTCACTGCGTAAGCCATAGGAGCAACTTACTGTGACATTCAGGCTCCCTCATCTGATCCCAGCAATTTTCTATAATCAGCTCTGTGAAAGGTTTTTTTTTTCAAATTGAAACAGAGCCTTCTGAATTTCTAAAATAAATTTCTATCTATTTGTGTATCAAAGGGTTGTGCGGAATTAGTCCACCTGGAAAGCAAGATAAGAGGAAGTAATCAACTGGTACATGCAAGAAAATAACCTGCCATTAATGAATCACCACATGTGTTTTTTTTTTGTGTGTAATAAGCACATGTAGCTTGATGTTCAGAAACATACACAACAGATATTATGAGTTACTGTGATAATATGTCTCTTATGAATATTGTTCCATTTACATGCATAAAGCATCAATCTTACCTTGTTTTCTCCTGTTCTGTAACTCATAGCCAATATCCATCTGTACAAACCCTAATTAAACTGTTATTACATAAATACACAGAGCTCATGTTTTATTGATTGCACCCATAAGTCATATTTGCAATTTATTTTAGATATTATGTGTCAGACTAGCTGAACTCAGATGAACTACTGCAGACAGCATGCATCAAATTGCTGTACGGTTGTCACAAATGCTGTCACATGTGCAGGATGAGCATCACATCATTGTAACCAAGTGACTGATACTTTCTGTTCCATTTCTAATTACAGATGTTCTTACGCCCCCTCTGACTGCAGCAGCACTTTCCTTTGCGATGTCAGGAGCAAATGTGACTTTCTGGAAATGGGGTAAATACCCGCAGATCATATGATTGTGTGTGCCGATTTCTGACAGAGTGCACAAATTAGTACAGCAAAGGAAGAAAATAAAACTCAGCAAGCAAATAAAACATGAACAGAAAGATCCCTTTATTTGCATTACTCCCAGTAATATCTACAATTTTATATTTGATACACATACACATGCGGTAGAAATAAATCATCATATAAAAGGGATGTACAGCATATTATTACTTTCTATAAGCTATTTCACATTTAGAAAAAAATAATTAAACTCCTGCCATTCCTCTGCTCTCAATGTGAAGCCCTCGTACAGTGGTATACAAAATGTTTGAGGTTTCTGCTAATTGTACAACTGATCTCTAAAAGACATAAAGGATAAATATTAAGCATTCTCAAGATTTTACAATTTGCACATCACTTTTGTTTTTGACAGTTAAGAGAGCACAAAAGAAATAAATGTAAAGTTTAGACACAGTAATTACTTTTAGCTATGTTTCAGATCTTAATCAACTTATTAGGATAATAGTTTGTTTACATTCAGGAAGGAAGGACAATACAATGCTTGATTATTCAATGGTTTATAAATACTCTAAGCCCTCAAACCATGCCTTGCCTTACAAATTCAGAATAGGTCATGCAAACAGGAAGAAACCAAAAGGTGCTAAAGAGTTGCGATGAAACTATTTTCATTCCTTTTTGCTTTGTAATGTAGTTAAGAAATTCCTGTCATTTCCAGAGATCATTACTGTTCAAGATCTTCTCTATAATAGTTACACAAAAAAGCATTCCATACATACCATAAACAAACGGTGTGCAACAGTAGCTTTCTGTACTTCCCTTTCTCATGTTTAATTAGTAATGTTTCAACTTGTCTGGGTGTTACAGACGGTAGTTAACCCATTCCTGTTGTGTTTATTCAAAGGATCAGATTATGACTCAATTACCAAATAATCTTAAAAAAATCTATGATTTCTTCTACAGTTACAAACCTGCGAGATAATCATGCTTTTGTCCTCAGATATCTTGATCAAATAAACAAGGAATAAAGAGGAAAAATAATTTGTGTTTAAAACTATCAAAAGGTAAAATTATTGTTCCATTGCTTTACACAGTCATCCAAAGCTACAGCATGTAGTTCAAAGGCTGCTTAAGCAGAATACAGTTGGTATCAATAAACATAGAATGCACTTAGGAAATATCTGTGATGTGTGGCCAGTGTTTAAACACAGCCCTGCCTTGTGGAGGGAGGAAACCCCCGAGGCTTAAGAGAAGCATTTCAATCCTGTGATTCACAAAAGAGATGGAAGGATAAGACAAATCTGACAAACACACACAAGCACACAGGTGTGGCTGTGTTGCTCAACGTGTGATATTTCAATGTTAACTTTTCTCTGTGGATTGTGGTTGGAGCCTTAGAAACAGTAGTCAGATTATTTGTCAAGTTAGTAGATACCAAAAACAAAAATTACGAGTAAAAATAAAAGTAGCTAAAGCACAACAAGACTTTTCTTGATTCAAGGTGTGTTGATTCATATGTAAGCCCTCCATTATAACTCCCCCACACGCTTGTCAGCTTAACTCCCAGCATTTGTCTTGTGCTGTGGAAGTATGGATCTGAGGTCCAGCAACAAATTTTATCTGAAGTCTGAAAATAAGCCTTTGCAACTTTTGATCATCCCACCTTCATATCCCTTTCTCTGCTGACAGACAAGAGTTGCTACAGAAAAAGGGCCTTTTGCCAGCATATAGATGGACCACATTGCTACATGAAGGAGGACCATAGGATGGGGGGATATACAAAGCCATCATTCTGTTTTACCACACAAGGAAAATCACTTTGAAAACAGCTAATGTTGGAAAGGAAAGATGTGTTATGATCTTTTATGTTCACTTAAAACAGACAAACATGTGGTGTAACCACCAGGTCACACAGATCAACCATAGAGGATGTTTATTCACTGGTTTGTAATTGCAGGGTAACAGCTAAATGTATTCAGTGGACACAAGAAAAGAGCCACTTCTCATTCTGCATCTGAGACTGCATTAATAAAAAAGAGGAGGAGAGACTAAATGGATAAAACGTCCCTTGCAAATGAAGACGCAGTTTCTCTGCACTCACTGTCTGCTCAACTCCTGCCCTCACACTGTGTGCCGGTGCTCTCATTCATGAAAAACCGGTACACGCTTGAACACACAAAGGCAGAGGAAGAGAATCTGAAAAAAATGTCTGAACCAAAAGGAAATGAGAGAATGTGACATCAGGTGAGCATGCAAACTTGTGTGACAGCCCCATCAATGAGCCAATCAATACATCACTTCTGATAATAGATCAGCATTCTCCACTTGGTCGGCTGTTGATCGAGCTGAGTAGGAGACACAACTGTTTCCATGGCAACTGATATTCTCGTTCTTGCCAGCACGTAAACACCCAGCTGCAATTCATTTGCAAACTCTCTTAGTCACCCTGTATTGCTGTCACCTCCTCAGCCAGTGCTGATGATATTATTTGATAGAATTTTTGACTGAGTCTTAGTGTATATTAAATCCTGCACAGTTATTGAACTGAATGTTATTGAGAGCAAATCTGGACTTGAGGAATTCAGCTTTTCTTCTTTTTCTTTTTAAATAGCCAAACCCTCTGTAGTAGCGTTACATTTTTATGGTAACATAAAATAAACGTATATATATATATA
>JBAMHX010000013.1:11349183-11361562 GCA_037177515.1 Pseudomugil tenellus
ATATAAGAAAATATATTAAAGCAATCTTCCACTTTGATGTGAGGTTTATATCAATAGTTTCAGACTTAAGCTGTTTTTGTGTCAAAGTTTATCTCTCTTATCAGTGCAGTGTAATTTAAAACCAGCATAGAATTGCTGGCAGTGTTATTCTCCTGACACCCACAGGAAGTGTCCACCCAGATAAAATCCTTCCAAAGATATTCGACTATGCAAACATTTTTATCTCAACCATGAGATTTACTTTAAGCATTTGATTGTAGGGTGGACAACAATTAACTTAAAGCATGTAAAAGAAAAAATCCTAAATTTAAACCATTGCTTATTTATTTGTACTAGAAATAAATGATTAAATCATATATACCTTTACCTCTTGCAAGTGGAAATTAGTTGTGTGTGATGTTTAAAGCTGTGCATCCAAACTTTTTTATCTTGTTGCTATTGAAATGATCAAATTCCGCTGCACCCGTAGCTTTCATAAGTAACTCAAAATGATTGACGCAGGACTGGTTGAGAGTGACAATCACATAGGTACACACATTAATGAATAAACCCTCAACTCTAGCTAGAAATTTTTAACAATAACTGCTGACAAACTGTCATGTCATTTAATGTTAACCAAGCAGCGAGACAATAGTGGTTGTCACTGTTTGTACTCTTTTCAGGGGATGTGAACAGCATCACATCCGACTGGATATCCTCTGTTTGGTGGATGAAATGGAAACAATAAGCTGGATAAATTTAAGGCTGGAAAGAAAAAGAGGTCTCTCGAAGACCTTCATTTCAATTATAAGCAGATAACTGCTTGATTTAAGTAAATAGGGGAAGAAAACCTAATGAGCCAGCCCACGAATCAAATTGCCTGCAGAGTAAACAGATAGGAATCCAAAACTGTTTTAAAGCATGCTGTATTCAAATCCAGTTGAAAGTCGCATTACTCAGATGATATTACACTGTTTATGTACACTGTTTACATAACTGAAGTAATATTATGTATTATTATTATTATCATTAAAAAACTTGAAAAGATAGCAATCGTACTGACATGATTAACAAAATATGATGTAACATTAGCCATAATTATTTAGTCTGAGAAATATTTGCTAAATATTATATGTTAACAGCTATCTGCTGCCCACATATTACGTAATTCCATTTTGTAGCACAATGGGTGATATAGGTCGCTGCTTCTATGTTATCATTCTAAAATAAGATGAAGAAGATATAGTATCCAGTAAGAAGGTTTGGTCAAATCTTTATTTTTCTAAGAAAGGTTCCCAACTGAGCAAAATATCCCAGAAGTTTCACTTGTTGTAAAAGATACACAAATTCTCTAAATAAAGAAATAAAGTAAAGATGCTCTCCTGTTTCATTCAGGATCTTAGTCAACACAAGCGATACTGAACAGCCCTTCACAAAAAGGAAAGAAAATCATGATTTCACAGAATTTCTTGCAATCTGAACTTTTCAATGCTGTTGATTTCAGCATTTCCACTCATTTTGTAACTATTATGCTGCACACAACTCTGCCCTCTTTTGTGTGTCTCAGAACCCCACCTCATGCGTCTTCTTTTGGAGCTGGTCTGGCTGCACATGCAGGTTGGGACAAGTCAACTCCTTCATGTCGTTTAAACCAAATAAACCTGTTAGTCTTCCTTCAATCAATAAACCACAGTTAAAAAGTTTTTTTTCCACAAATTACAAGTCTTTGACTTCACAGCACAATATTTCTGGCAGATGTCTTTTCTGTTTTCTCTGGACTGTTCCATCCATATAAGGACTGACTGGTTGCTCTCCAGATAAATGTGTTGTCCATGTGGAGGAGCAGGTGTCATCAATTGTGTCAAGGCTTCACTGGCTGAGCTCAGCAGCACAAACAGTTTTACTCAACCTCACCTCAGAGTAATGAGATGAAAGTAATCATATGTTGTAGTTGCACATCTGTGTGTGTGTCAACTAAAAGCCCACCTGCGGGCCCAAATGTGTGCTTGACTAACACAGTTTAAAAGCACCAGTGTCATGTTCTCTGCAGGTCGTTGGATTGAAATTACACTCTTGGCACACAGGTGTTTTCACGTTTTTCTCCATGTGCATGACACTCCCTGTGCGCTTTCTTTTATGATTCAAGGATCTGTCTTCCTGTAGAGATTTGCTGACTTCCTGAAAGGAGGATGATTTATAGACACAAAGTTTTGTGTATAGATTGTTCTTTATATCCAGAACAATCTACATTTTTTTCTAGATTATTATATTTTATATTTACTATAATTAATGATAAAAAGATAGGTACATGAATTTGGGTAATTCCAGGATGTTTTTTTTTTTCTTGCTTTGATTGTTTTTTTTATTTTTGGATGTTGCTTAAACATGGGAAAAATTTTTGCTCTGGAGTATTTGGTAAGAGCTACAGAAAAACCTTAAGCATGACTGGTTTTAAAGTCATATATGGTCTACAAAGGAAACCATTTCAATAGGCCAGGTTTTACACTGGGATGAACAAGGCCAGACACGATTCAAACCCGCAAACCTCCCATATCAAGAATGAGGAAGGTATTTTGTTTGCTTATGTAGCAACCACTCTGCTTTATCTGCAATTTGAACTGAAATTTCTTGGAGGAAGAAGAAGCTGTTGTTCATTTTTCATTATGTTTCTGAATGTAAGGACCCACTCACAAAAACCTTAAGATGAAAATGAAGAGATACTATTTAAACATGTGTGTCTCTGAAAGTGGTTACTGTCTGTCAGCTGTGAGACATTGGGAAGGAAAAATCTATCCTCCAAATGCATTTATAGATAAAGACATTTCCAGTAACAGAGTGCTAAGGATTGAAGTAGAGGATTCTGAGTAAAATTATCTCAGATTTAACATCTAGGGGGGAAAGAACAGCTGCTGCTGTAGACCATGCCCAAGCAAAAAAAGAAAAAAAAAAGAAAGAAAAGAAATAACTGTCAGATATTTTTGTCCAGTTATGAGTCAGTCTTCATTTACTTTTCTCAGAAAGTCTGATGACATGATAAAGCTCTCAGACCTGCACCTCGTCTGCTTCTTAAAGATGAAGTCATGTCGTACAAGTCATAGGACACACACAGACTCAAATCACATGCTCAAACCTCCTCTCATAGGAGATAAAGAAATGACATCATATGTCCCTTTTCATCCCAGATGCAGTTCTGTATTTCAAAATATCATTTATCATCATTTAAATCTGCCCTCTAACACACTGACTGAACACCATAGCACAGCATCAGTGGTGTGTTACCTTGGTTTAAAGCTGTTACAAATTTCACCGCAAAATATAAAGAATGACTATAAGCATGATTGAGAAAAAAATCTAACTGCTTCATTTTTTATGCTGAAAATGAGGTTTGAGTAAGGGTTTATTTCCTCTTCATGGGTAAGAGAAGAGAGGAGAGATGGGAAATTTTATGATTGGGTGAGAGCTGCTGCTGCTGCTAAACATGTGAGTAGGAGAGAAAGAAATAAGAAGACTGGTGGAAGAGTAGAGTGACTGTTAAAGCTGGGTCAGAGACTGGAATGACGATGAGGTGACGAAGCAGTTTCACAGTAAAGGCTTTGGTTTCATTCTATTAACAACCATCACTCACAGAGCTCTGAAACAGGGCAAAGCAAAGCAATCAGGGCAAAGAGTGAATGCACTGATATTTATAAATCTGGGTGTAGTTGTTTTTGATGTGCATTAATCTGAAAATGTATTCTTTTGTTGTCTGAGTGGAAAAACAAGTAGCACTATGGTTTTTAAAGATACACTGTACCTGACTTGAGAAGTGGCAGTTTGAGATACTAGAGCTCATAGGTAAATGCAACCAAATGACAACAGGAATGCCATTTGCTTGTCAAATCTTCACTGTACAGACAAACATTGCACAATGATGTTTTTGCGTCAGGGGGGACTCTGAGAATATTAATTAAGGATGTTGAAAGCATTCCCTTTGTCTCCTAGGTTAGACTTCTAGAGATATAACTCCACAAGAGCAGAGTGTGTACAGCTCTGAAAGACGTCAGCAGAATGACAGCTGATTATTCATCTGTGGGAACACTGGTGAATCTTTCTTCCAAACTTAAACACAATTTTTTTTCATGTTTATGCTGAATCATTTTGAAATCTTAGGAATGAGATGAGATCTAACTGATAAGCAGGTTTTACAGTAAGTGGACCCAAACCATGTACTGATTGAATCATAGATGATGGAGGCCATTTTAGCGGGTTTACATTAAATTAACTTCTTTTTATTTCATTTTTCCCAATTTAGTTTAGCAGCATCTGTTTAAAACTAAGCTTACCCTGAAATAACAACCAAAATAACACAGTACTAAAAAAAATGTTTTAAATTGTTTTAACTTTAAACAATTTTCTTATTTTATAATGTAAGACGGCAGTCGAAATGAGCGACTGGTAACAGTGGAAACCACCAAATCCAATACAAGACTCTTTATTTGGTCCTATAAAAACCACGGACTTCACCAGCCTATTGTGGAGCATCACAGCCTACAGTATTAACCTCCATAACAAGCCAACTGGCTCTCTTTTATATTTTCAGCTGCTGATTGGACTGAACCATTTTACTCCCCAGGGGTGTTTCCCAACCTTAAAAGCAATATGAATACACAAATATAAAACTCCTTGCCTTCTCCAGCCTCTGAAGAACAGGGTCAAAGTCAGTGCAGATCCAGACATTTGAAAATGTAAAATAAATATTCAAAAAATAATTTAAAGTCTGAATCCAAGTAACGGGCCACTGCTTCGTTACATATAACAATAAGTTTAAATACATATTATTGGAGTGACAGAGCAATACAAAGTGTTGCATAATTAGGAAGTGGAAAGAAATTATTCATATTTTTGATTTGAGAAGAAAAGTAATAAGAGTCTGAAGTGTCTTGTGTTTGTACTCTTGTGGGCGAGTAAGTTTGTACTCACCCACCTGAACTTTGATTTTCTACATGAAATCCACAACAATCAAATTAGAAGAGATCTAATTAGGAATCAGCGTTTGGTCCCTCTGAAGCACTTTGAATCACGCTTTTGTTGAATTTTAATATACAAATAAACTTGAATTGCCCTGTTTTTCTTTGTTTATGCATTTTATCTACATAGTTCAGATTATGAAATTGCACGATTTAAATATTTCCTCTTGTCGAAAATATTGATGTGCAATATGATGTACAATACATGGTTGTACTGAATCATACAGTTACATGTCCATCCATTCATTTTGATAACCACTTCATCTCATTCAGGGTCACAGGTAGTTGAAGCCTATCCCAGCTGTCATCGAGAGAGAGAGCTAGGGGACTAATTTATGCCAAATTTATTTAAATTGCACCATTTTTACATGCAACAGAAACAATAGTTTATATTGCAAGAAACTTTTTTATTTTGGCAAATATGTCCAAGCTTGTTCAGCTCTGTTTGTACATTTTACAAAAAAGTATGGAAAAGTGTGTTGTGTCCACATTTCAGATCATAACCTTTATCTCCTCAGGTTCAAAAAGCAAAAGGACTATTCTGATCATTACTGGTACAAAGGTTAAAAACAAGCATGGGGTGTGTTACTGCCCATGTCATGTACCATCATTGCTGAAAGGTACGTAGAGGTTTTGGAGCAGCATATGATGGATTCAAGTGACATTTTTGTCTTTTTTGCAATGTGTTGGAGGAAAGAATTAAAAAAGAAACAGATATGTTAAAATATGCTATAAAGTTTATCTGTTTGGACATTAAATATCTTGTCTTTAGAATATTCTAAGGTTGCAGACTGTTGCAAATGTGCTTCACTGCTAATGCAAATAGCAATTCTAGTGTAAAAAACTACAAATAGAAAAGCAGAGGAGTCCTGTATGAATTTAAAAAAAAAACACTGGAAGAAAAAAGGCCACCCATTCATTCACAACGGAAGTGCTCTGATATTATCAAAGACATTATCTACTTAGCTTAGATCAGGGGTGTCAAACTGCATTCCTCAGGGGTCGCTGTCCTGCAGGTTTTCAATGTATCCCCGTTTCAATGCACCTGGCTGGATCCAGCAGTCAATTAAGTTCTCCACAATGATTGGCTGATTTGACTCAGGTGTGTTGGAGCAGTGATACATGGAAAACCTGCAAGGTTGTGGCCCTCAAGGACTGGATCTTGACACCCCTGGCTTAGATCAATGATTTAAATCATATATTCTTCTAATAATATTGTACAAGAATAAGATCAAATGTAAAATAATCACAGATGGTAACACTTTATGGCTAAATCCTCTCATGATGTTGTGTCTCGCAGGTTGACATTGATAGATATGTGCAAACTGTGTGTATGTGTGCAGATGAGTTCCTGTCCTCGCTGCGACCCATGTCTGAAAACAGAATTGCAGTATGTTTTTGTACATGAAATGCGTTAAGATCTGTCCACCACTGTTGAATTCAACTGAATAAAGGTTAAAAATAATTAGTAAATCATTGTATTCTATCTTTATTTACGTTTTACAGTGTGCCCGAACAATGGAATCGGGGTTGTAATAACACAAACATTGCTTACATTTTATGGATAATGTAATTTAATACATTTTCTTAAGTGTAATGCAGAAATATTTAGTTTGCTCATACAGATCTCTTTTGCACTGCATTTTTAGTTGAACCTAAAGAGGCCTGCAGCTGCAGATCATTGACTGCAGAAGCGATCACACCTTCCCTTCCAGCAGGAAGGACATGGCTGTCTAAGCACAAAGCTTCCTGCACCCTATATTAACCTAACAGTTCTTTTCCTGCCAGAGTGTTTCCTGAGTTAATGAACCATTGATGGCTTCTTACAATGGATATGTGGAGCGGCAAAGAAACTCACTTTGTTGGTTTCATTCAGAAACACTGCTTTTGTGCTTTCAATTTTAATTCCACCCTCTTCAAACACATTCATTTTGGCTTCAGTTAATCCGTTTACAGGTTCAAACTCTGCCTATGATTAACTCTGGCTGTTTATCAACAACTTGCCCACTCACACCCCAGGTTTCTATGTAGTGTCTAGCCTTCGACCAGTGGGTGGAGTGGACTTGGCCTCACTTCCTGCACAACAGGAAGCAGAGATCAGGGGAAGCGAGAAGGGAAGGGCTCAGAAGAGTTGATAGACGAGCTTGTTATACCCTATTGTCTTTTCCTTCCCCGACAGGTGCAGAGGAGCTTTTAGTAGGAAAAAAGCATAGTTTTTAAAAGAAAGCATATTTGTTATAAATATTTGTTTTACGAAGATTATTTATCAGTATCATGTGGATTTTGCATGAAACTGTTATAATCTTAACAAAACTATTCACAACAGTTAATGATATATTTAATGAAACCCCTACTGGCACACGTTTGCTGTGGCATCATTTCAACAAGCTTCTGCAAGGTCACTAAATGTATTTTGAGAGTTGCATTCATTTTTCAGAATATTCTTGATTATATGGCGATGGGACTGCTGTACAGTCTTCTCCAGCACATCCCAAAGATTCTCCGCATAAATCTGAACTCCAGGGGTGGTTAATCCATGTGTGTAAATGATGTGTCATACTCCCTAAACGACTCTTATACAATTTAAACCTAATCAAATCAAAACAAACAAAACTTTATTTATAAAGCACTCTTCATGCAGAGGCAACACAAAGTGCTTTACACGATAAATTCATTAAAACTAAAAAAGCTGTTACACACCATAATAGATACAACAATTAACAGAGTCATCATAACCACTGACAAACACACCCAAACATACACAAACACACACACACAACCCCCCAGCCCCCCCCCCCCTCCCCAAAAGTGACTCCCTGAATTCTGTCTCTTGATTTTAAAAACTGATATAAATATGTAAAAAATAAATTGGAGTGGATTGGTACAGACGTTGATGTGAGGAAACAATATGATTCTAAAAGTGATAATCTTAGCTTTATTATTTTGGCTGTACTATTAGAAAAGTGAAAAATTAATTGATGGAATAATCTGCTCGATCAGTATTGTAATGCAATCAGTTGACGCAGTATTGCTGAACCAAGACGTGGCCAACTGCAGATAACAGCACTTCCTCTACATTTGATAAGTATGTATTTTTATGAGTTGTTATTGAGTTCCTATATAAATATGTCACTAAAAAGGCTTTTAAATCCATCTGATTTGAAGCTCAGTGTTTAAATGTGGTGGTTTTGTGTGGGTTTTAGTTTCCTGTCTTGTTTTGTAGAGTTCCTTATTTCCTTTTTGCTTCCGTTCATTAGTGCACCTGTGTTGATTTGGTTATTGTATTCACCTGTGTCTCATTGTGTTGGGTTGTATTTATTTCCCCTGGTTTCTTAGTTCGTTGCTGTATCATTAGTTGTTATAGTTAGTTGTTGTATTGCTTGTGGTGAGTAGCATGCTTCATTAAAGTATAAATTGTTTGCATTTTGCCTGCCTCCTGTCTCCTCCTGCCATTCCTGCATGTATTGTTCCACCACCACCTACCATCACGGTTCACAACACCTTGTTTCTTTGCCTTCATTGTGAGGGTATACTTTCTTAAGACCTGTTCCAACACATCATGAGCTATCTGGTTGTTTTTTAATCTAATAGTTACACGTGCAAAGCCTAGTGTTTTTCCTGTGTTGTAAAAGGATCAGGTGACTTTTTTTTTTTTTTGCTGAGCTCATAAACTGCATCCACAGAAGACATGTCCAGACATGTCTACTGCACCATGCAACAGAGAAAGCTAGAATGAAATAAAACGAGTCAACTCCTAAACTGCGTCATATGCATACACAGTTCCTCTGAAGTACCTGTGTTAATAATGAACTGTTCAGGCATGTATAAAAATATTTTTTCTCTTTGATATTTTTATAGTGAAGTCAATATTTCACAGGCTTTCTCATGGCTTCATTTCCCGTGGTTGTTAGCAAACAGCTTGTTCATACCAGTTGTTAGTTGCTCAATGGCATTCCAACTATAAAAGCTGACTCAAGCAGGCGAATGAGTGAGAAATAAGGTGATGCTGCATCATCATTTACTTGTCATAAATTAGGTTGGTGAAAAGCATCTCTTCATATTTACATCTAACAAGCTTTTGTTTGTATGTTTTGGTCCCCCACTGTTTGTCTTAAATGTTTAATGTAGTGTGTTGTTCTGTTTTGAATGTATTGCTTTGTTTTGGCTGTATGTATCTAGGCTCCCTCAGTAAGCTTAAAATGGCTTTCATTGGACACCTAATTCACAATTAGCTCACGCTGGGCTTGGTATGATGATAACTTTGGATGTTGACATGTGTGCATAAAAGAAAAAATGTAGTTATCTACTTTTGCACTGATTAAAACATTTTACAGTCTCACCCCCAACAGCATTGTGTATTAATCACCATTGCTGTGTTCAATTAACCTCATGCTTTATGTAGAAGGCAGTTTAATGGTTTGTCCTCCACTGTCAATGAACTTTCAGGGGGGCCACAGCTTGAAATGAATTTGTTATGGTGGTCATGGCTCAACTCATCTCTACTAGAGCAGATTTGCTAGAAAGTGATTATTTTTAACCTTTCAGTGCCTAATGTTGCATATTTGATACATATCCTTTCTCAGACATTTTGCATTACTTCATTAAAAACTCAGTTGCACACATTATGATACTGATCTCCTACCCCCTGGTGAACACCCAAAAGCAAAGGACTATATGTTTACACTATTTAACTTATCACATGGTAATAAATAGTAAACATGCAAAAATAGTTAATTTTTTTCCAGGTTTTTTTTAAAGGGCCAAAAAATGACATGAGATTTATGGAAATTTTAGGTTACCAAAGATGAGGAGTCTGGTTCTGAAATGAAAATGATTAGCAAATTTTAATGACCAAGGAATAATACAACCAAAAGAATGACAAACATAAGGACAAGACAGACACACATATACAAGATTGCAACCCATAAGAATTTGGTCCAAAGATCTGGCCAAACTCTGCCAAGCAGCAGGGAAGGAACTTCTTTTAAGCCCTAAAGATGGTACGTTATCTGAAGTGTACAGAGAGCATGTTCTAACTCCAACTAAAATAGAGATGGCATTGTTTATATGAGAGAAAAGATAAAAGACAAAGGATGTACACTGATGTCTGATTGTCATTAGCTTAAGAATGTACACGATTAAAGGAAGTTCAGGTCTTTCAGCAGGATGGTACCTGACGCACAAGAACATAATACATTCTATGGTTATTTAATGACAGAGTAAACAAGCAAAGACATGAAGTTTCTGTCACACTGCACAGTTGTTTTTATTTCAGGCATTAAGGGTTCAGATTTTAGGATCTGATTCATTTAGATTGATGTTTCCCATTAGAGTACATTTTGAAAAACAGAGCACTGAAGTCACTAATTATGCATATTTCTCACTATAATTATGCTTGTGACATAGTTGGTTATTCTTCATGCATCCAGTTTTGCTTGTGGGATTTAAGTCAAGCACTACTCTCTGGAAAAAGAGATATTATGTCTCAATAAGACCTTTTGTTGTTAAAAAAAAATGGAAACAAAACATATGTGTGTGTGCACCAATTGAACTTGATAACAGCCCTCAGCACTAGGAAAGGATCACAGCCAAAGTAATAAACACTATTTTATATCACGTATTCCTGAGAGTAGCATAGATAGATTGTAAGTACAGGAAAAGGATATGTAATCTGCCTGATGATAGCTTTGTGTATATAAAATGAATGAAAAAAAAACAAATACAAAGAGGAGGATTTCATTTCTAAATGCATTTTCTTTGCATTGTTCTCTCAAACACATGCTTCAGAGCTGCACTGTAAACTTCACTTTTATTCTGATGCTTGTTCACATCAAACTTATTCATGTCATCAACTGAGTAAACAAAGAAATGCAGCAGTGCAAGGAAACAATCCCAGTTAGAACAAACAAAACAATTACGAGCTACAGCAGTTATTGATGCTTCTCTGAAGAAAATCATATAAACTTTGAACAAAGATAAAACCACTAAATAAAGAAAATGTTAAGTTTTCTGTTTACTTTTAAGGATCCCATATGGATGTGTTTCTGATTCATTTTAATGGCCAAGTCAAATTTATCATTAATTCCTGAAGCCAATGTTGTCCATCAGTGTCCCAAGGCTGAGAAACTGCAATTCACAACCTTTTTTCAGGGACACTCCCTTTATAGCTGAGTTTCACTTTATAGCACCACATGACACCTCAGAAACAAAACACCAACACAAAGGCCATTTTGAATACACAGCATGATTCATCAAAGGAACGCAAATGGACACTATCAGAGGAAGGGAGGAAAAAAGAGGAAATAAAGGGCCAAAAAGATTTTTTTTTATCTGTTTGGAGAAGAAAAACCTGACAATGGTGGCAGTTCAGAAAAAAGTTGAGAAATCCACAGAAAGCAACACATGTGACACACATTCATCTTTTTGGGATTCTTATGCATTTGCTTTTTAATTTGTTGCTTGTTTTGATGTGGTTTTCAGCCAGATAAAGTCATTACAGTGACTGTGTTTGTAACTTGCTATTTTCTGAGGCGCAGTGAACCAAAGAACATTAGTTTGCCTGATTTTGTCACATTGCCAAAACATAGTACTCTTATAGCAAAGGCACTGAGTTGTGAGATGGCAAAATGTCTAGTCAAATGGAGCTCAGGCTTAGGTTTGATGTGTTGCATTCTGCAGGTTAATGCCCTTGGCTATAATTGCTGATTTGTCTAAAGGTGTTTTTTTTTTTGTTTGTTTTTTTTTTATCAGTTTCTTAAAAAAAAAGAAAAGCATAAAAAGTAACTTCATGACACAAACAATAAAAAACAGTCACTGCAGTGGGTTTCATATTACACATTGCAAAGTTGTGGAGTTTAAAAGTAGTTGGTAAGAGTTGCTGCCAATACACTCTGGTATTCCCCGAATGCGGCGTTTTGGGGATAATAGTTTCATCACAAATGCCGCCACTGGATACCTTTGTGTGAACTCAAACAATTTTCACAATTAGAATTTGATACTCAGTGTACCTGTTTAGGTCCCTAAGGGGATGACCTGCATCGAATTTCAGCATTTCAGGATTTATGGTTTCTTCCTTAGGTGGCACTTTATGCACAATAAAATTTTTTTTTTGGTTGTATCTCTAGAACTATTTATCTAATTTACTTTAAATCAAGTGCAAATGATAGGTCATGACCTCAGGGACGACCTGTATCGAATTTCACAATTATCGCATTAATGTTTTCTACACCCAGTGGAGCTTTAATTATAAAAAATCAGATTTTTGGATATATCTCTTGAACTATTTCTTTCATTGACCTCAAATCAAGTGCAAATAAGAGGTCATGACCTTAGGATGCATCCTGTCCTGATCCAATATCGGGCTGGTTCAAAGTTTCCACACCAGGTGGAGCTTT
>JBAMHX010000013.1:11410402-11441588 GCA_037177515.1 Pseudomugil tenellus
ATAATAATGTAATAATAATATAATGTAATAATAATGTAATATAATGTAATATAATGTAATAATAATGTAATAATAATCTAATGAGTAAAATCAAAAGAAAAAAAAATGAAAATGAGAAAAAAGTATAATAAGCCATCATGTAAATGTACGCAATTTGATCTGAAGTAATTGTTTAATTACCCTTAAAGAATTCATTGCACTATTTTATTTAACAGCTGAAATGAAAAGTATTCAATATAATCTAACCACTTTAACCAGTTTTCCACACTGCCCTTTTCCACCACCATGTAGCCACCACCTACCAGTTGCATACCTGATGTGGAAAACAAACAGTCACATAAGTTGCAAAATGTTAGCACTGCTCAAATAGTCCCCAATTTTGTTGCTTTCCGCTGCAATTTTCACTGGCTCTGAAAGAAAAGTTTTAGTCCAAATCCAGTGCTGGAGATGCGAAAAACATGGTACTGCGGACCTACCGGTATTTTACAGGCATCTTTGCACTAAAGTAGCCAAGAAAATGTGAGAAAAGTTAAGGTGGAAAAGAAAGATGGCCATTACAAGATTGGGCACAGTGACAATGTGTTCTACTTCTTATTAGTCTGTGGACTAAAGCTGACAGCCGGCCAATCATACGTGTCTGGAAGGAAGGAGTCATAGCTGGTGTTCCACACTGTCGCGCGTACAAACCCATTCTTGTCAATAGGCTCAGGGTAGCGGAATGCCATGCCTTTAGCATAGACATACTCCATCACCTGCAATTGGGAAGAGAAAGTCAGGCTAAGACTAACAAACTGACATGTTTTGGTGCCTCCTACTATTGATCAGCTTATTACTTATTCCACATTAAGATGAGCCTGGACTGCTACAAAACACAGGAAATCTAAAAGGGTCTGACTGCACAGACAAAGAGAAAAGCAGCTATGACCAAATCTGACTGTGCTTATGATATCTTAAAAAGGCCTAATTGTGCTGTCATACATTTAATCTGCCAAAACTAATGATGTTTAATCTAACCATGCAGTATGTTGCTATACTATATAGCATCAATAGATAGACTAGATAGAGAAAGAGGTTGATATGCAGTTCGATTCTGTTTTGTTAAGAATTTATTCTGCATGTATAGAATATATTCTGCATGTAAACCTACTTGTCTTTATGGACAATTAGTACCAACTAATCCCAACCAGACATAATCATAAAAAAGTCAAGCAATGAACAACAGATTCATATTGCCTCTACCAAGAACCAAAGCTACTGAGAAGAACAGTGATGTACAGAGCTGTAGCAGAGTGGAACAGAGGTCTGCCTCAGCTCCCATCACTGGCTGATCAAGTGGTTTTGAGTATAAATTAAGAAAATGGTTTTAATTGGGTTGGTGTACAAATTCTAACTTCTTATTCCTTTCTGTGCTTAGTTGTATGCTGTTATAATATTAAGTTGCTGTTTATTATCTATGTTTGTTCATAATATGTTGCTGTCTTAGACCTAAAAAGTAGTCATTGCTCCAACAACATAGTGATGACTAACAGGTATCCTTTAAAATAAATAAACTACAATATTTCAGTGATTCACCTTGATAGCCATCTGGACAGAGACCTCTCTGATGTTGGAGAGAGGAGGATAGAGTCTGCCCTCTTCCAGCTCTTTGTCTGTCAGCTGCTCAGCAAGTGTCTGAAAGGAGTATGAACATTTTTTACAATAAAGATTCATTTCTGAAGCCATAAAAAAGGTGTCTTATAACAAGACAACAATTTGTTCAAATCACTCAAAGAACAACCCCCCCACTACTAATACCTAAGTAGCAACACCCATACAACAGTGTTTTAAATACTGAACACAGACTGATATGATTAGTGTTAATAAATCAAAAGGCAGCTCAGCAAAAGGTAGAATAGCACAGATGGATAAGCCTTTTAAAATCTCTGCATCTGTTAAGTCAGAGAGAGACAGAGAGGAACAGGTGACAGAAAAGAGTTTAGATGACTGAAAGCACACATAACAGAGTCAATAAGAAAAAGGAGGGATGAGGTGAAGGGTGGGGAAAACTTCAGCATGTCTACAGAAAAGATGCAGAAATAGTTTTTTTTCCAGACCTTGGCGGCCTCTAGAAACACTGTGTCACTTATGTGTCTCACTCCGCTCAGGACTACAGCCAGGGCCACACCTGAAACATGAAAAAAATGGAGGATTTTGTCCATCCAGACATTTTAAGGTCAACACTACACAAACATCAAGCTTTTATTTGTTGATGAATGAACTGATTTGAAGTCATTGTTTATCCTTTGAGGGTCTGGTCTTCTTTCACAACAGATTAATAGTCAGCTTAAATGGTAATTGTTGTCTTTTTTTGTCACCTGGGAAGATGTAAGCGTTGTTTCCTTGTCCTGGTGTAAAAACCCGACCATCATTCAGTTTAACAGGACCAAATGGACTGCCACTAGCAAAGAGACATCTACCCTGTAAGACACGGCAACAGTGGAGTTAGCTCCAGTCAGATACTGGATTTATGCCTAATTTAAAAAAATATTATAAAGAAAATAAAAAATATGAATAGACAGAAAAAAGAAAATTGTGTACATCAGTTAAAGTGTAGGCATCCTCTGCTGTGCACTCTGCTTTATTGGTTGGGTTACTCAGGGCAAAAATGATTGGTCGTTCATTCAGCGCTCCCATAGCCTTGATGACATCATGGGTAAACAGACGTCCAGCTCCTGCCACACCTGCAAAAAATAAAGCAAAGAAAGTCTTACTGCTGGTGCTTATAATCTAGTCTAAAAATAAAGACTTTATGATCAACTTTATGAAAACATTCATTCTGTAATTATGAAAAAGATCTCAGTTAAGCTGATTGTCAGTGTCAGTAAAGTTAAAATACAAAAACAACATAAAACAAATAAATTATATACAAGTATAATTCCTTTTCGGTTACTAAGATTACATTATCATTTCAAAATGAAAAAGACATTTTAATTACCGATAATAGCTGTGGGTTTGATTGTGTTGACAGCATCCAGAAAGCTCTGCACATTCCCCGGACGGTCATGAACAAATGCCTCCTGGTTACTGTCCATTTTCTGTAGTCTATCCTAAATTAAAGTATCACAGAAGCAATTAATACCCATCTCCAGTTAGGAGGTGTACAGACTGAGTCCAAATCACACACTAACCTTAACAAGTAAACCATGGGCATCATACATCCAGATCTTTTCTCTGGCCTCAGCCTGGCTCATACCCATCTCCATCATGGCCATGACGATCAGATTGGCAATGCCAAGGGCAGCCTTAAGAGCATTTAGAAAATGTATCCATGAAAAACTTACAATGCTACTTTCTGATAAGCCTATTTTCATTTTATTGTGTTGAACCATTGCATCTGATCAGTACTGCAACTTCTGGTCAGTAGAGGGCAGCATGGCTTTTACAAATGAGCTTTTTCTTATTTTTTAATATAAAGATCATTACTCACTGAAATGAAAAGCAGGAACCATCATGAGGCAATACAAAATGTAAGAAAATCTCATTTATGTTTTAAAGCGTAAATCTCAGCTCACCTCTCCTGCTCCAAGGAAAAGCACACGGTGTTCAGTAATAGGTTTGCCAATGGCTCTCTGAGCTGCCAACAAACCAGCAAGGGCCACAGATGCAGTGCCTGAAAACATACAAGGCACAGAACAACGCCTTGAAGACATCCAAACAATCACTTATAATTTCTCTTTCATCATTCCCACAAGTTGACAATGACTGCATCAGGAACATAACTGAAATAGTTATTTAATCTGATGCAATAATGAAACGCTGCATGTGAGAATGTGTTGTAATGGGTTTTTGTTAAATGTGATAAATCTACTCGATTGTAACAAGTAAATTGTATTCCAGAGTAGAAGTCTAATAAGCCTGTGTCTGTATGAACCTTGGATATCATCGTTGAAGGTACAGTATTTCTCCCTGTACTTTCTGAGGAAGCGGAATGCATTATGGTTCCCAAAGTCTTCAAACTGGATCAGTGTGTCCTGCCCATATTTCTCTACCACAGCTTCCATGAACTCATCAATGAGGTCATCATAGGCTTGAGAGCGGTCTCGCTTCTGATACAGGCCCATGTACAGCGGATCTTTAAGCAGAGTCTGATGGATAAGGATAAACAATAGTTTTATGTCTTCTTAAAGTAAAGCACACATTGAACAATTCACATACAGAGTAAACAGAGTACATATTCATAAAATTGCCCACCTCATTGTCTGTTCCAACATCTATCACCACAGGCAGACATTTCTCAGGTCTGATACCAGCGCAGGCAGTATACAGGCAAAGTTTTCCCACAGGTATGCCCATTCCATAAACACCCAGATCCCCCAAGCCTAAAATACGCTCTCCATCAGTTACTACTACTGCCTACAGAAAGAGAAAAAGGGGAAAAATAGGCCCATTTGTGGAATCAATGCACATTAAAATTTTACAAGCATATGTCTGAAAGTGACATAATTCATATGCTATCAAATATATTTATGAAGATTTCTGTAACATGTTGGTACAATCTCACTAATAAACCGCTGCATTGGAAAAACATAGGTTAGGCATTTTATCAATAAGGAGGTATTTATAAATGGCTTTTATTCATGGTCTGTAAATTTAAGGAAAATAAATGGCATTAGGAATCTCTTTTATACTGCTTCACAAGTACTAAATGAAAAAGTTACACTGTTAATGAATTTTTTCTGTTACATACTGCGACATTAGTTTCTGGCCAGTTGTCCAAGATTGAGCGAACATGTCCTCTGTCCAGAATGGAGATGAACAAGCCTCTAATCAGAAAAAAACAAGAGCACAGATTAATCATTTTCCTTCTTTTCTTCAATATTATTTTAAAAAGTGTAATCAGGTGAGTATGTCTGTAACCCAAAGCTGAATTGTAAGAGAAATGTTAAAAAAAGCTTTTGGAGTTATTGTTTATTTAATTTTTTCCCGTAGAGAATTCTCAGTAGCTTTAGTTGACACTTACTTTGGTCTTCTAAATATGTGTCCGTACTGTGTGCAGGCCAAGCCTACAGTAGGAGTGTAGACGATTGGCATCAATTCTTCAATGTCTTCCATCAACACTCTATAGAAAAGCCTCTCATTCCTTTCCTGGATGCCCATCAGGTAGATGTACCTGTGGAAAAAAAAGGGGATGAGTAAGGAAAAAAGGAGAATAAACAGATAAATATGTCTGGTTTTGATTTAAACACATGCTTACTTCTCCAGGGGATCAGTCATCTTCTTTAGGTTTTTCTGAAAACGCATCGCTTGAATATCCTGAGTCTCTACTTTGGGAGGTAAGAGACCGTGTATCCCTAAAATCTGACGCTCTTGTAGTGTGAAGGCCATACCCTGTTAAGAAATACACACATACAAGCAAAGAAAAGTCTTTGTAAAATTCAAATGGAAACAAAATGACTTTTTTCTACATTTTAGCACAGGTATTTTACATAAAACAAAAAAAAAATCAATCTTAAATAATAAATGTTGATAGCCATTGCGGCACAAAACAGGGCTGGACTGGCCATAGGGCATACTGGGCACTTTCCCGGTGGGCCGATGGTGATTCTGGGACGGGCCCGCGGATTATATTTTTTACATTTTTAAAGTTTTTATTTTTTATCTGACTTCCACAAACGTAACACTGCCACTCCCGTGCGTAATGCTCCAGTTGGAGACATTGCAGGCGCTGCTGGAGTATTATGCAAATAGTTAAACTAATAAAGAACATGTTAGGGACCATAATTATTCACTAAGCCACAATGACTGGCCGATACAGTAAATTAGATTCCAGAGAGCAGCGCTCCTACAGTATGCTGAACTTGAGCGTCACGCAGCAACCCTGCTGCAAATGCAGCTATTGCGCTCTGTTGTGGAGCGGCTCCGCTTCCTCGAAGACCGGTGGAGATGTTTAGATACATTGGGGGTTAGATTGCTGTAGCATTTAAACAAAGTGTGTCGTGTGTATGTCGTGGTGCCCTGCACACCATCCGAGAGGATATTTTCCAGATTCAGCTTTTATGTAAACAAAACTAGGAGCACATTCAGATGGAAACAGGTGCAGTAGAACACGGCCTGTTCTATGGCAGGATTTATTTATTTAATTAATCAATTAACTTATTTATTTTGGTCAGCTCTAATTGTCTTAATAAACTTTACTTGGATTTCACTGCGTCTAAGCAGCGTGGTATATAAGCGTTGCACTTTCAAACTTTTACTTACCTTTTTACATGGATGACTCCGTTATTGTTGCCCTTTTTTGTTGCTGTGCATTTACTTCAGGTTATTCCATTAGAATTACTTTGTTTATTTACTTTATATGACATTTGCACCGCGCGCAGAGGAGCGGGCACAGGCTGTTAGGCGCATTTAATTATCTTTTTTTAAATTGTTAAGCCAAAATCAAACACACATTAGGTTTAAGCCTACAGTACAATTTGAAAAATAAAAGTCAAATAAAAGAATTGTTTTCTTCTAACGACCTACCACGTCATTATTAAATACTGAGCCTATATTATCAGGACCTTCTACTGTAAGTACTGCATGGAACTGATTATTCAACTATTTCTCTGGAGTACATAGACAAGTACTGTGATCACCAAAGTCTAAAGTCCATCAAGTCTTATTCTTTCTCACCTTTTTCTGTTTGTCTCCTATCACTTAAGGGTTCAATGTTGGAGGAAATTCTATGCTGCTCTGCTGTTTGTGTGGAATAAATAATCTTTAAAAAATATTGCTAAATCTCCCATTTATTAATAATAATAATAATAATATTAATCAGCGAACATGTTCCATTATTCCCTTGTCTTAATTTTGGCTATCCCATTATATCCTGTCTAGATCAAGCAGCCTTTTTGTTTCTACTAATTAGTGTAGAATAACTGACTGAGAGAATGCGGTGGGTTTAAATTTATTAGGAAAGCATATTACAAGATATTTATTTTTAATTGTTTTTCTATCAATACCTGGTTTGCATGGGCTCAAAATGCCCGGGCTGATTTTATGTCCCAGTCCAGCCCTGTGCAGAAACGTCTCCTGTAAAATGATGTGTGGTTTTGCCACTAGAGGGCGCGCTTCATTATGTTCATTAGGTTTCATTCACTAACTCTTCACAGCAGGAAATGACTGCAGAATGAATGACATGAAGAAAGCCAGATGAAAGTAATTCTGCAGCAGAGTAAAAGTATGAGTGGCTATAAAAAGGAGCCAATGAGGAAAACTGTGAGTTAATTCAACCCAATAGAAAAGGAAAAAAAGTGGGAGAAGAAATGTTTTTATGTTCCTGTTCTGAATGAGAGCTTGCATCCACGTGTTGAGTTACAGAACATCTCTGAATGAAACATATGGGTGCAACACATGGAAGCTATAACACAGGAGGCTGGAAAAGGGGCTAATTGTTTTGTGAGTGGTGACTGCTGGGGGCTCCCTGAAAAAAAGCTGAGTCATGTTGATGGAGCATTTTACTTCTCCCAGCTCAGCCACCCAGTTCCTCCTAACATGATCCAAAAGTACTGTGCACATTTTATCAAGCTTTCATCCAGGGTTTTAAAATGATTGCTGTGACTTTAGGTTCCCAAAAATATTGTAAAGATTACTTCAAGGTCAGTGTGGAAAGGTTTTTGCACACACAAATCTAGCTTTGCACAGAAAACTAAAACAAAATCTATTTAGAGTTCCAACATGCACACAAGATCATCTGCCATTACTCTTTCATGCAGTTTTAGTTCCTTTTCAATACCACAAATGTTATAAAACCTTGTGCAATCACTCAAGGTTTCTCTTATAATCAGCTGTTTTGTTTCCCTGTTCAGTCAGATTTGTTCCCTCTGATTACTTTTAAAGTGCAGAATTATCCATCCAGCCAGGAAGCCGGAGTACCCAGAGAGAACCCATGCATACACGGGGAGAACATGCAAACTCCACAGTGATAGGCCACTGCCCAAGCCGAGGCTCGAACCAGCAACCTCCTTTCTGTGAGGCCACAGTGCTAACCACTGTATTCTTTGTTCGTCCATAATTCACTGGATTGCAGTTTGCCTTACTTGGTAAGTTGCTTACTTTTAAGCAAACTTATCAAGCTAAGCCTGCAAAACAGCTTTTACTTTAAACCAACGGGTCACTTCACAACTAAAAACATCCAACCATATGATAAACTTAGTTGGCAGCTTTCCTGTGACCCAGTGTGCATGTACACATGCAAGTCTATTTTTAACATAGCATGTCCAGTCTGGACTAAATATGCACAACCAGTGTAGAATGAGATATAACGCCACCACAAGCAGCTAAAGCTTCACGTTACAAATGTCAACAGTAACTTTAAGTCACTGGAGAAGCGCAGGAAACCCAAACAAACCAAGCTTCAAAGCACTTTATCTGTTCAAAAATGAGAAATTAAATAATCCAATACACTTAAAATTAGTAAATAAAGTATTTACCGCCAGTTAACAGTTCTCAGATGTTCTAGTAGTAGTAATGAGGGATACACATGTACATGAAAACATCAAGACATTATTTAACATTCCACTTTGGCTCTTTTCAACACCGACAAGACTTTTCTGAATAACCATAAAAAAACAAGCGTTCTGATTACACATTAGCTTAACATTACACAGCAGAGTAACAAAAACCTAAGAACCCTCAACATAACCAACATGTGACAGACAACCACATGACAATTATCAATCATACAGCACATTTCTATGCAAAGTCAAGTTTCTGTTGTAGCTCAGCTGTGATATCAGTAGGATCGACATGGTAAGTCCCGTTAAATGGTAACAGCATGAACTTTTTTAAGTTTGTGCCTTTCAGGTCGACCAATTACAATAAATAAATACACAAATGACTGCAAACAACTGACCAACATCTTTACATGAACTTTATACAGCCGCTGCAAGTCAGAAAAATACTTCCCCTCCCTCTAATTTCATGCTATTACTTAACGTAACTTCTTACTTGATGCATAAATGAGTCACGAAGTATGCTTGCTTGTCCTTAATGTGATTATGATGTTTACATTTCCAAAGCTTTTTAAATATGCAGTTTATCTTGGAGAGCATTGATTTGAGTTCCATGCTATTATTACCCTCGGAAATAACCCGAGGCACTGGCACAAAGGGACAGACGAGTCCGAGAAGCATCGACGAACATGGTTATATTAAGCTCCTCAACTTTCAAAGAAGGTGTACAGGACCTACTTCATAACCCTCTTCAACCCAAATGTTAAACAGAAAGAAGACTAAGTCTGCGATCTACCCACCTTGTTAGTACGAGGGTTTAGCATGAGGGGCTTGCCCTTTTCTTTGGTGTGAGCCCATCTGTAAACAGAGATGCAGGGCCTTAGGGAACAGGTTGTCCTTAACCTGGACAGCATAGTGGACAATCACTGGTCTGGAAGGTCTACTGGTGGTTATCTCCTGAAGAAAAAACAAAACAAAAATTGATCAATACACTAATAATTTTAAATATGTCATTATTAGCATTGTTCTGGTTGCTTATTTATGTAGGGAGAAGTATCTGGTACTAAGAAAACACTTCATCTCATAAAGTTTTTGCCTCTTTTTAATCATTTACTGCACCAAAAAAGGCCTATTTTATTTTGGCTTCATGGGTGTCAGCAGGTAGTTAAACAATTTTTTCCTCTGATATGTGAAGCATAAAGTGTACAACTAATACAGCTTCTGATTATATGAAAATATTCATCATTTTTACATCTTTACAGAACATTTAGCTGTCAGTGATGAAAACATGTATTGACATGTACGCTGAAGAATGCTTGGAGTGTGCACAAACAGTCCCTCACTTGAGGATTACAAATGCTGACAGGAGGGACAGTTGTTAATCTGCGGCCAAAAGCAATTCAGATCTGAGAATCAAAGCTTTTAAAGATAGCCATAATCCTTTTCTTTAATGAGCGCCACAGAAAAAAAAGAGATAAATCACAGGGGGATCAGCCAACACAATAAATATGCTAGACAGTAGAAGAACATGTGAAGCATGCTGGATGCAAGAATTCTAACAAAAACAAACAGTAATCTCTCCAAGCATCTGAAGGGATAATTGTGCAAACAACTCTCCTTTTTGGAGAGTTCATAAGATAAAATAGCACCATATACAACTATTACTATGTAGATTACCCATTTTACATTTAGTTGCAGGTTGGTGGCCTGGAACAGTAGTGGTAGGACCTATGTCATGAGTTCTGATTCGATAGCACACTCCATTATGTTCTGTTTGCAGAAAGAGGTCAGTTGAAAGAGTGCTTACACTATTTTCTCGATGAAAACAATTAAATCTACCACTAACTATAACGATAGACAGTAAACAAAGTCTTACAACCCACTTACAAAATTAAATGATGAATAAATAACATTTTGTCTTGTAAACCATACATCAGTAACAATAAGGTCAAATGGTCAAATGAATAAAAAAAACCAAGGTGAAATGCAGCTGAACTTGTAAGAAATATCCCAACATTGTGTGCTTCTTTTATTTCAATATGGTGACCAAAGCACACATTACTGCAAAAAAAATAAAATATTTTGAAATAAACTATTCATAACATGACATCACAGCCAACAGCCATTGCAAAAGAAAAAAATTCTAACATTATATCTTCACAGCAAATGAATCTCTGGATCTGTGTCAACATGCAGCTGAACCCAAGTAGTAAAAGAACACAGTTGGGTACTTAAATGCAATAGCTCTCATCTATGTCAACCATAACCTTCTGAGGGTAACTGAGGGTTACTGGTAGTTATTAAATACAAAGGAGGTAAACAAAACTAAGTTAATAACTCATGTACTTTCCCTGCAGTGGAAGAAAATATTAAGGCAATAATTTAAGCTGATTTAGGCAGCCACAATAAAGCTTCACACCAGAAATTAGTCATCAAAACAAAGGCAGTATATCCATGTGCACAACGTGCATCTTAGTTATAGGAGTATTTTTGCTGAGCTAGGTGTAGTTTGAATGTGATGTCTCTTTTCTTCTTTTACTTGATACAAACACAGTTTGTTCAATTGTAGTGCATTTACCCACTTTATAAAAACCTATTTATGGAAGACAGTTATTAATAAATCATGTTTATACCCTAATAAGCAGCATTAACCACAAAATTTTTCTTCTTTTAAATAATGATATGCACTGTGTGCCCTAAGTAAGATATTTTAAGTTAATATTTCCATAAACACCCTGTTATTAGAAGGAAATGAGGGGTTGCAATGCCATTTATAAGTATAAAATTAGGTTTATACTAAAGCATCAGTTATAAGGAAAACAAATACTAGTAAAATTAAGTGGGAAATTAATCAAACTGACATTCTCAACATACAGTAATATATAGCGAACAATTGCTACAAGCTAACAACTGGCTAACTGTCGTTAATGTAGCGCCATCTGTTTTAGGTTTCGTGTCAGCAACAGAAATGCTCCGTTTTTGCACCTGTTAAATTCACGCAACATCTAAGAGTAATTACTTTATATATATATATATATATATATATATGAAAGGATTAGTTTCCTGCTGTTATTCAATCAGACCCACTGCTAATCTTGGCCCTGAAACGGAAAGTTATGCCGTTAGACTGACTTTTTTCTTTCGAGAATAACACCCTCCTGAATTACCTGTTCTTGTGAGTGATAAAAAAAGTAGATGCTCTCCCTGGACGGCTTACTGAATATTCTGCATATTTCTCTCGATGTCCTCCGTTTAACTGCAAAGGTGCGACTTCGGTCTTTCTTCTGACAGCAGCAACAAATGCAGCCGCGGTGGAGTGACTGTAGCAGCGCGTTGAGACAAGGCAACGCTGTAGAAGGAATTAACGGTTCATCCAATCACATGTCGGGATCTTCTTCCTGGTTACCGTAAAGACTGTGACGCGCGCAGGAATAGTGGAGAGAGGCCTGTTACATGTTATTACGGTAAACCGATTACTGTACTCTTCTATTGCAATTATTTCACAATTGGAATGGATCCAGAGTACAAAAATGGATTACCACTGGTTGCTAAATGTATTCTCAATATCTCTACATGTAAATTGTTTCTAACAAAGATGAGCCTTGCTTTTATTCCCAGCAAATGAGATGCTTTTCAAAACCATCATATTGAATTCACCAACAGCTGTTAAGATGTTCATGAAGCAATCAACAATGCATTATTCATGTCCTTTCTAGGCGTCAACCCTACAGTCCTAAAATGCAGAGTCAGACTCTTCACTGAACGTTACATTCCTCCACATATCCAGGTTCCATTGCAAATGTTGAAGACACAAAGCACAGATGGATCTGACAGTGAAGGATAGTGATGGCCCTGATATAAGGAACTTGGCTTTGACTTTGGAAATGGAACCAGGGCTCACTTGGGAAAAAGTAGGTTTTTGTAAAACAGTAGCTCGCAGAAGGACACTTACTCACTGGTGCTGCTAATCAGGCCCCTCAATCAGCACCTGGGGAACCAGAATTTCAGAACAAGAGAGAAAAGCAGACGTAGCATTGACAAGGAAGGTTTAGCAAGTTTTTCATTGATGCAACTTGTCTTCAACACTGCTGCTCATCCTATGAATGTATTTTACCATAAAATGTGGCAAACTTTTAATTTTCAAAACAAATATTAAACGTTTAAACAAAAATTCTAGATTTGTTGCTGTTTGTTAGCTAGATCAGTGGCTATAGACAGTTAAACAGATTATAATCTGGTATCAGATTACACTCAAACAGATTAGGTTTTAATATTGTTTTATTAATTTTCCAACAAAACCAGACATCCCAAAAAGAGATAGTATGAATAATCAACATTAAAAACATCATAAAGTTTCTTAAAATGAAAAAGCTGACACCCTCTTTTTGAAGCACATGTAGACTACAAATTAAACAAGAAGCCACAGAAAGATTGTTTTGCGAAGTGACATCTGTAAAGTCATGCAAAAGGAGGGCATATGTTACATTCAGCAAGCTGGAAGCATTGAGGTGTACAGAGGCACATTTTCAGCATTGCTTTACATAAGATAATTAACTACGGCTCAGTAGTCACATTTTACAGCGTGTTTGTATTACAATGTTATTGCAAATGTGATCTTTAGGATGGTGTAAAAAAATTTTGAATTATCCGGACTACAGTGCAACTTTTGTTTATATCTGCTGATAGACCAGCTACAAAAAAACAAAAAACAAACAAAAAAAAAAAAAACAGTTTTGCTTTCTTTGAATGCTATTCCAGCATTAAAGGTAGTTTATTTCAGGGAGATGGTAATTGTAGTGGAGGGCTGTACTGTTCCAGGCGTCAGAAAAAAGAAATTCTTTGTGAATGTGCTTGTGATAATATGTGTGCTTTATATAAACAAACATCTGGCTTTGGTGCATCATAGATTATACGGTT
This sequence comes from Pseudomugil tenellus, assembly GCA_037177515.1. Classification (NCBI taxonomy): domain Eukaryota; kingdom Metazoa; phylum Chordata; class Actinopteri; order Atheriniformes; family Pseudomugilidae; genus Pseudomugil; species Pseudomugil tenellus. Next base: position 11,423,791 of record JBAMHX010000013.1, read on the forward strand.
AAAACTTCTCTCTTAAGTAACTTTGGAATTAACTTTAAGAGGTGAAAGAGAGAGTCTGTTGACACTGGAGAATGGACTGCAATGAGGAAGTCAACCATTTTAAAGCCTTTTTACAAGAGCATTAACAGTCAATGGCTGCAAAACATTCAAAAAAGAGGAATTTAATTACTTTAGATAGTATGGATTATGTAAAGATTCAAATGAATATGTGAGGGAACAAGAAACTTGTTCCAAACTGACTTCTACTTTGTCTGATAAGAATGCATATAAGATACTGAACCAAAAGTTAGTCAAACATGTTTATTTTGTAATGTTTCTGGTGGTGTTTTCATATAGAGCTGCATCTCTGGCACTCCCTGTTGGTGGAATCCAGCAAACAATCGAAACAATCTCAGCCAGTTTCCATATGCTCAAAGGCATTTTTCTCCATAACTAATGGGAAAATCTGATTTTCTCATTTGAGAAGCTACATGGAAAAAGCCCACAGCATTAATCTATTAAGAAATTCCTTCAACCCACACTGATAAATTATTCTATCCAGACTAGCTAATTTTGATGAGACACATATGATGCCAAAAAATGTTTAATACACTGAAAGCATTTTTTAGCATGCTGGAAAAAAGCATTTAGAAATATAGCATTTTATCATTTTCTATCCCTGAACACTAATGTTGTAACAGGGCAGCAACGAAAGGTTTGAGCCAAGAATCTGTTCTGAATTAGTTTTCTGTAGCTAACACTTAAGTGAGCAAAATGCCAACAGATGCGCGGCTGCCTAGCGGAGAGAGCAGTGTTTTCAGTATAGAACAGATGATAATGCTTTTATGTCAGGCAATAAACAAATCCCTTCAACTAGATTCAAGATGTCTGAAAAATCATAAAAAATACTACCACAGAAGTACACATTCAAACTAAATACAACTCACTCTAAATAATAAACAATAACCTATATCCTAGCATTTGGAAAAGGATGCAAGAATATTCTCACCATTTGATAATCTTGTGATATATGCATGAGAATTAGATGTGACTAAAAGTTTACATATAGAAAAAGAGAAACGGCAGTAAATCATTTTCTGGATGCTACAGCTGCAGCATTAAACTCCTTATAGTTCACCATGTCACAATTTGACTGATTGTTTTTCAAGTAATACATTCAGAGTTGCTTGGAAAAAGCATTTCCTGTTATTTTTTTTATTATTTAATGAATATTTCCATTGGAAGACTGTCGGATATTTTGAAGATTTAAAATAACCTCAAAAATAAAAAAAACCACAAGTGAGCTCTCTGTTGTGGTTTTTATCAAATGCCTGGATGCTCTGATTGATCTTTAACTCGATAAATTGTAGTTAAAGATAAATATCTCAATTATTAAATATGCTTACATGGAGCAAAACTTTTTGTTTTTAATGTGTTATTTTACATATTTCTTCAAAATATTTAACCCATATTTATTATGACCTCTTATTGCTGAGAATGTTTTTTGACAAAGCTCCATAAACGTTTAAGGTTTTGCAGTGGTGCCAAAAAGACAAAAGCTGCTACAGTCAAATGCCATAATGGACAGTCTACACTGTACAGTTAGCATGTGGAAGTGCTACCAATGACAAAGCTATGCTGTACTGAACCTGGAAATAAAACTCACCATCAAGAGTTAGGAGTCTGTGGTGGAGGAGTTTTGTGTTCTGGGAACCTTTGTACTTTTCGTTTAATGCTTGGCTTGCTTTCTTCCACCCATGCCCCATCTTTTCCCTTTTTTCCATTTCCTTTCTCATTTTGCCGGCACAGTTTCAGTGCTCTGGAAATAAACACGTCCAGATCAAACAAACGCTCTTTTTGCTTGACAGGCAGAGACTCTGAGGAATCTGCATTCACTTGTTGAGATAGGGTGGATGTAGATGAAAAAGGCTGAGATTGTGGGGGATGCAAAACTGGCGTGAAGGGGGGTGATGCTGTTTGAGGTGACTGAGGAGGAAGAAGAGCAGTGGGAGAGGTTGGGAAAAGAAAAGGAAGGGCGTTAGAGGAAGATGTGATGGGTGGAAAGGGGCTCAGCTGGCTCTCATCATATTCAGCAGATGGCTGATGCAAGACTTCTGTGTAGTGGAAGACTGGTGTTGGGAGGTCAGTAGGGGAGAGAGGAAGAGGGGGGGAGGAGGTGTAGCAGGAGGGTGAGCGATGCTCAAATGAGGGACTGGGACTTGGTGAGTGCAAACGAGACTGAGTGCTCTCTACCCAACGAGAGATTTCCTCAAATAAATCCCCTGTTTCCTCTTCCTCATCTTTAGCTTCCTCCTTCATCTCCCCCACGTTCTCCATGCTACCACCAATGGGCCCAGAAGCCATGGGGAGGCTGTTTATGTTACGCTTCCAATGAGACAGATCCAGAATCAACTTGGGCTCAGAGTAATATTGAGGTTTTCCTTCCCTCCATGCGATTTTATCCAGATATGAAGGAGAGCCAACTTTGTAATCACAGGAGCGCCCACAGTCAAGCTCCCCATACCCCAAACCACAGACTCTGTCCAGCGAAGAATGAGAGTTCTCCAGGAAGCGTTCGGCTGAGCTGCTATGGGAATACTTACGGGGATCAATCTGTATTAAATAGAAAAGGGGGACAGAGTGACAAATTAGGTCAATGAAGAAGTATTGATAGTTGCAGTTATATCATGTGTTAAAGAGGTTTAAGTCATTTCAGATTGTTTCTACAGTCATGAGGTACAGATTTTGCTGCTCCATCATCAGACCCTGCAGTGTAACAGAAGCCCCACTAAGGTCTCAGCTATTATTACACCTTTTAAAAAAGTCACCTGCACTAGTTTCTTCAAATTCTTCACTTTGTAATAGCGCAGAAAAAAAATCCCAAATGACTCTAGATGGGAAAAGACACAGCCTAGCCAACCTGAGCTTCCTCTGTCAGTGAGCTGGAACTGGCACGAGGGTCCCTCTGCACCTCCTCATCCTCTGTTGCATCTCCCAGGTCAGACTGAATATGGTTGGAGGGCATGCAACGACATCTCCTATCTGACTGTTGCCACCACATATCTGTTGATATGCTGTTTTCATACCTACAGAAGGTCAGAATATAGATTTATTTCCCCAGTTTCCAATGCATTTATTATTTCCCTTAAGTTCATAGATTAGAATTAGATTAGGAGTTGTGTATTCTTAGGATAACATTAAGTTTAGGAATACTACAGCCTCAGAATGATCTATTCTAACACCTGTCCAAGGTATAAAAATATAGGATATAGGTATTGGTGACTGTTTGTTTAGCTTTGCTTTCACATACAAGGCAAACAAAGATGTTTTAAATATGATATGCTAAAATAATTTATGAAAAAAGTGTATATGTGTATATTAAAAAGTACAGGGTCTACACCTGTCCCAGGGGAAACTGGAGGTCTGACTGTTGCTATCGCTTAGGCTCTGAGTGAAGAGACTGTCCAGCTCATCCTCGATGTGAAATGGATGTAATGAGATGGGCTCATCCTCAGGACAAGAGTACTGCTTGAGAAAAATGTGGGACAATGCTTCTTCAGCTGTGAGACGATCCATGGGATTAAAGGTCAAGATACGCTGGAGAAAATCCACCACTGTGAAGAGAAGAAGATGGCATTTGGACAGAAGAAACAGCATGAAAGATGCCAGGAGGATGCTTTTCTTGAAATTCTGTTCTTGTTCCTTCTTTATAAGATGGGATGATTCTTTCTAAGCTCTGTTGTCTACTTGATCATCTCTTTATCTGTCACACTTTCAGATGAGCTGTGGTTTTCCTACTCACACCTTTCTTCTCATATTCTATTTTACACTGCTTGACCTCCCACTTCTTCCCAGCACATTATTCCCTTTGCTCACCCTGAGGATCCACAGCAGGAAACAAATCAGAGAAGGGTTTCTTGACTCTCCATCCATGGCTGACGTATGAAGGCATAACCTGGTAAAACCACAGTAGTAAAAAAAAAAACAAATTAGCTCCATCATGAACGTTATGTGTTTGGTTTGCTTTTTGGATTTTGTTTGATAAGTTATGGGCATATTTGCAGGGATGGAACATTTCCCAATTTAGAAGTGATTATTCATGATCTGGATCTTTAGTCTTGGCTGTGATTTGTAAGACTGCTTTCAAATCAAGAACTGCTATAATCAGATTCAAACTGGGCACAGTACAAAGCAGAAATTAATGGAGAGACTTGGATATGCTTGTGCTTGAAACTGTAAAAGTGCTGTCTGATACAGATGTATGACTTGGAGAACAGTCTGAGGCATCACCTGTAGCAGATCCTGCCTATCCTCATCTCTCAGCACGGGCACTGTGTTGAGAATCAGTTGCATCTGCTCCAGCTCATGAGCTCCTGGGAGAGAAAACCAACCAATCAGAGACAAGTAGAGGGGAGACAGAGGATCAGTTACGTAAGAGGAAAAAAAAGTCAAACAAAAATAACTGGGAAGTGCGAGAAGTCAGGTGACAGAAATGTCAAGGTTAAAATATTCTATTCCGATGATCCTGACAGGCTGAAATGCTTTGTCATAAAACTGTTACAAAAGTTTTCAATTAAAACTACACAGGTGAATAACAAATGTTGGACCCTCATATGATAGCAGCCAGTTTAGCAAATCGTAAGAATGCGTCTTTGATCCACTTAACAGTAATCTTTGCAGTAATGACATCCTGTGCAGAGTGGAAACCATTCCTGCTTGGAACAGGTCCAGTGTAATTGTAAGAGCTGTAAAAGATTAAAACCTGAAAGAATCATATACCATCAACTCCATCTCTGGAGGGCACAAAAGGAACAAATCCATTTTTTAAAATCCACAAAAGTTTTTTTTTTCTTTTAGCACAGGCAAATATTTTTAGGATATTGATTTAGAAGGTGTAAGTTTCCAGCTGACAGCGTTCTCTCCCAGTGTGACACACTGCGAGTTTTCCCTTTAAATGTGTTCAGGACGACAGCAGGTGGTGCTATATCAACTCTAAGTAATCAGGAAACATATTGGCTGAGACTACATTGTCTCCTCTCTGCTAAACAAGGCTATACTGTGTCTACTATCCTCTGAGGGTTAAGTAAAAGGCAAAGCTGACAGATTTCTGACACTTGAGGTGTGAAAGTCTCATGCTGGACCACCAGGGACCCGATGATGCCGTCATATTTTAGATGTGAGTCCTGCCTGTGGTGTAGTGGGCTGACGGAGGTCAAAATCAGTCTGTCAGCTAGAACCACATTTGTTTCAAACAGAGAAGATTTTTTTTAATCATTATTCTTGTCAGGCATAGAAGTAGCCAGCAGAAAGAGAGTAAAGTGTCTTTGGTGGAGGACATACAGAGAAAAGAAAAACTCTTCTCTGCTCTCAGTGAATGCCATTTTTTAAGCAATCTTTAAGCATTTTTTTATTTATCTCTGCTAGGATAACAGAAATTAACATATGTGTGAATACTCTGGGTACTTGGCTGACCAACTATGCAGGCTGTATATGTATTTATATATTCGTGCGTTTAGATGTTTATATTTTTTTGACATAATAATGAAAGAATATAATCAAATAACAAAGATGAGGGATTTTAAGAGGATACAGTTATGACAATATTGTTTGGAAAACAGACAGTTTAGGTACCTGCAAATAATGTGGATCCAGTAAGCATTTCAGCCAGAATGCAGCCAGCAGCCCACATATCTATGGCCTTGGTGTAATTGTTGGGGGACAGAAGCAGACGAGGGGAACAATACCATTTAGTTACCAAACCCTCGGACAGATAGCCCTGGACAAGAGAGTGGAGAAAAATAGCAGAAGGGAATAAATGCAGATAGTTCATAGGAAGAGATGAAGCAGTGCTTCTTTCAATGACAGTCTCAAAATATTTTAGAATTCAGGAGACCAGCTACTTTAATTGCCATTGTTACTCATCTTCTAAACAGTCCATAGTCTTCATATTGCCTAGACTTCCCTTTCATCCCAGCCACGTTTGTCAGCTCACCAAGGAAAATCCTGAGGTGTTCCTAGGTCAGCTGAGAGATATCTCTTCAGCATGTCCTAGGTCTTCACCGAGGTCTCCTCCCACATGGATGTGCTCTGAACACCTCACTTGTGAGGTGTCCAGGAGGCATCATAACCCAATGCCCGAGCCACCTCCTCTGGCTCCTCTCAATCCAGAGGAGAAGCTGCTCTACTCTGAGCCCCTCACTGATGACTGAGCTTCTCACCTTATCTCTAAGGGAGAGCCTGGCCACCCTGCAGAGGAAACTCATGTCAGCCATTGGTATTTGCAATCTTGTTCTTTCGGTCACTACCCATAGCTTGTGACCATAGATGAGTGTAGGAACATAAATCTTCTGACTCAGCTCCTTCACCACGACAGAGCGGCGCAGAGTATTCATTTCTGCAGACGCCGCACTGATCCGCCTGTTGATCTCACACTCCATCCTTCCCTCACTCGTGAACAAGACTCCGAGATACTCCTCCACTTGAAGGACCTCATTCCCATATGGCTGAGGACCATGCTCTCAAATTTGGAAGTGCTGGTCCTAATCTCAGCCTGCTTAGATTCAGCTGCAAATCACTTGAGTGACAGCTGGAGGTCACAACCAGATAAAGTCAATTTCACATCATCCACAAAGACAAAAGATCCAATCCTGAGGTCACTAAACTCAATCCCTTAAACATCTCAGTTATGCCTGGAAATTCTGTCCATAGAAGTTATGAACGGAATCAGTGATAAAGGGCAGCCTTGTCAGAGTTCATCCATCACTGCAAATGAATAAAATTTACTCCCGGCATGGCAGACCAAGCTCTGACACCTGGACCAGACAGCCACTACAAGCAAGTCCGGTATTCCATACTCCTGGAGCACCACTAAAAGGAGTCCTTAAGTGACACTGTGGAACGCCTTCTCCAAGTCCACATACCACATCTGAACTGGTTGGGCAAACTCCCATTCCTCCTCTAAGACCCTGAAGAGGACAAAGAGCTGGTCCACTGTCCAACGGCCAGGACGAAAACCTCACTGCTCCTCCCCAATTGTGGGTTTGAGAATCTGATGGACCATACTCTACAGCACATGTGTCAAAGTCAGGTCCTGGAGGGCTGGTATCCAGCAGGTTTTGTTGTTTCCTGCACTAACACACCTGATACAAATCAAATGGATCCAACAGGTTCTTGTCAAACTTTTCATTAATTTCATTCAGCTGTGTTGGAGCATGGAGACAACAAAAACCTGCAGGGACACCGGCCCTTGACTGGACTGGACTCTGACACCCCTGCTCTACAGAATCCCTGAATACATTTTTCTGGGGAAGCTGAGGAGTATGTCCCTTTATAGTTGGAGCAGACCCTCTGATTCCCTTTCTTGAAGAGCAGGATCAGCACCTCAGTCTACCAGTCCAGAGGCACTCCGATGTCCATGCAATGTTGCAGATACGTGTCATCCAGTACAGCCCCACGGCTTCCAGAGCTTCAATAAATTCTGGGCAGATCTCATCAACTTCTGGGCCTATCACTGAGGAGCTCTTTAACCACCTAAACACCCTCAGTTTTGGAGATAGGAGAGCCAATTACAGACTCTCGGCTTGGCTCCCTCATTGAAAGACATACTGGTAGGATTGAGAACATTCCTTCCACCGACCCACAATATCTCAAGTTAAGGTCAGCAGCCCCCAACCCCCATCAGTGTTGATGAAGCCACTGCTTCTTCTTCCTCAGTTGCTAAATGGTGCATGTATCTACATATGAAATGAGGTGATAATTATATGTTTTGCAATTTTCCATCATCAACACTCCACCTTATTTGCAGTTCTTACTGTGTAAACTTCCATCCATCTATCTATTTTCTGAATTGCCTCATCCAATTCAGGCTGCTACATGGAGCCAATCACAGCAGTCACCGGGCAAGAGGCAGGGTACACCCTGGACAGTTCGCCAGTCCATCACAGTGTGCAAACTCCCAAATCTCAAAATACCTGAACTTAGTATTCAATAATCTCTTCCTTGCCATGCATTTCCCAATAGCCAGATCTAGTCTACTGTCTTGAGTATTTTAAATTTCTTGATAAGTAAAGCCATACTTGTTTCCATTTAACTTTTGTTTCATTTCTTCCTCTATTGTCATGATATCATTGTTCATTATAGGTGAATAATCTTCACCCACTTGGTCCCATCTTTTAACTTTTCCCTCTTTTAAAGCTTATGATTCACACAGCATGGCATTTATCCTGGTACAAATGAATGATCACTTTCAAAATACTGCTCTGTGAGCTTTTTCACACCTCTCACATTATTCTAGATAAGCCACCTGTAACACCAGCTTAACATTACACTAAGCAGGACATAGCTCCTCTCGAGAGTCTGGCCCAAAGTGGATTTAAATATAACTAAATAAATTAAATGTCTTTGCTTTTCTCTCTATTAGGTTTACTTGGAATAAAAAAATGCTGTAATTTCTTGTTCAGCAGGTTATTGACATGACTCTGGGAAGTAATTTACTATGATCCTCTCATACCAGGGTTTCCTTTATAACCCTTATACGTCAGTCTCAGCCTTGTGCCCACCAGCTTATATTTTATTTGATGAGGGCCTCAGTGGGTTTTTTCAGCCCCACTTATAAGAAGATACATTTATAATGAAACACTTTTTTTATTATTAAATGACTGTCCCAGTCATACTGCACTACTGAGGACCTGTGAATAGCAAGCTCTAAAGTAATCTTGACAGCAATTTTCAGCTTTCTGCTCTCACCTTTTCATTTTGCACCTTCCTCTCTATTTCACCTTTGTTTTCTTTTCTGTCTTCTTTCCTGTACTGTTACATAACTGGTCCCATATTTACACCTTGTATTGTTTGATCTGTGCTCACATCCTCTTTCCCCTCCTTGGCCCCCCCAACCCCCCCCCATCACTGTCTGTTCTCATCTGAAGAAGGGCAGACAGCAGAGCAGCAACTGATGCTGAGTGCTCAGTGACGGTCTGGCATACATACACCCACCTTTCCATCTTTTCTATGCTGATCAGTCTGGTATATGTTGTAGTAAATTTTCAGGACATGGTTTTATATTATAATCAGAAAAAAGTCACGTTTTTGAAAACTAAGTAATGTACAGTATTCATGTATTATTACTATCTTAACACCATTTTTACAATGTCACAGCTAATCCTGAATATAAAAAGCTCTTTGCAGTTTTTCTGTCTCCCATTTTCCTCTGCATTTGTTAGCTGCGACTGTTTTCTTTCTTTCTTTCTCTTTATTCACATTTAACCTCATGTAAATCTTTTTGTTTGCCCCGTTTCTCTAACTTCCCTTTTCATTTGTTTCTTCCCTCCTTTTTTTCCTGCCCCTTTAAACATTCTGCTTCTGTTCACCTGTCTTTCTCCTCTGTCCTTCATCCAGGTCATGAATAATTTCTGGGCATCTTCACCGCTGTCTCAGCAGGGGACACGTACACATGCAGTCTCTTAGAAACACCAAGTTCCTCCTGGTGTAGAGCGCACACAACACAAACAATGATTTTTTTTCCTGACACTAGTTCCCTGATTTGTTTTAGAAGCCCCTCTGTCACCTTTCTCTACCTGAGTAAATGTTTGTAAGTCTATTCAGACAACCTCCACTGCACTGCAGAGTTAAAATGTCTGATACACTAAGAAAAGCAAAATAAAGGCAAAAGGAAGTGTTTTAAAATTATGAATAATTTAAAATATAATATCTATTCAAAAGTGAAATTCATCACATTAACTAGCCAATCCTAGTGTTACGATTTAAATTGATTCAAATTATATTACGTTAAACTGAATGGGATAAGGCTTATTGGAAACCAGCATATAAGAGGTACTAAATCCTGGGAAAGTCAATGTTGCGCAATCCATTAATGTTAAATGTTTAAAAATCAGCTTTGACTTATTGAATTAGAGAGAGGATGCTCTCACATTCACTGTGTGCTGCTGTGCTGTCAGAACGGCATCACAAATAGAACAAAGTCATCTCAGACAAATTTCATCATACAGAGAAGCAAAAACAAATGACTCTAATACAGTTTTATGCAACTGAACAATGATGAACTTATACTCTTCTAGTGAACACATTCATCAACCAGGACAGACTCCAAATGGCAAACTCTTATGCTAATACAGGCAGAATATCTGTCAACACAGCGGGACATAGGTAAATCTTGTTTCTGCTCTCCTACAACACACAAAATTATGGGATTAAATTTGTTTTGTTTTTTTCCTCTCTTTTTATTGTCTCTTCGTTGCTACCTTACCCCTCCTCTACTCCTCTACTCATTTCCTTCGCACCCTTAAACATACCCGTCTGTCTGCGCACAACTTATCTCCGGTCCCGTGCTCTGGCCTGACAAAGATAGCCTTTCACTAGAGCTCCTCTTCAAATCTGCAGACCCAAAGCACACAAAGAGACAAACATACTGTATATTCTGCGCTGCTAATGTTACAACACTGCAGTGGGGTCTTTGTGCATAATAAATCAAAACAGTGGAGCAGTAAATTGCCATGTTAATCTCTCAGGGGCCTTCATCTACAATGAACAGCCTCATCACAGTGTTTGATTAGCACAAAAACCTGACACCAGGAAAATGTTAATTGCAGGGTTTGAGCTGGAGAGAAATCCCATTGTAAAAGGTTCAGGTCAGTAACATCAGGCAGACATGGAGATGTATATTTAGAGAAGCCAATAATAAAACTGTAACTTTGTTCTGCTGTCAAACCTTCAAGAGAGATATTCTGAAACCCTTTTGTTTAAACACTGTGTGGCTTTTTGGAGCAAAAGTAGAAGCAACTGATATACCACACTGAGGATAAACCTGAAAGTACTCTTCTCTGACTGGTGAAGTGGACAGAATATGTGTGCGCTCTACCGATTAACTGTAGAAAGGTTCTTTGGAACAAATATTATTGCTATGCAAGTACAACAGTTCATGCACTGGTGTCTAATGATCAAACAGGGGCCACAGCTTTAAAAACTGCTGTCTATCTCTTAAATAACAGTTGAATGGAGCAAAGATAACATCCACAGCTATTCAAGTACTATCCCTCAATTCATCCAACCGCTGCAGAGGAGAACACAGTGCTTTAAAGCCGAAAAGAGAGAAAAAATCCTTCTCAGTCATGTTGACTTGAACATTTGTAGAATTAATTTTTGCAGGGCGGTGTCCAAAAAGGGACATGACAAAAATCAGTGTCGATAATACTACTGAAACTGAAACTTGCTGGCTTTTCCACTGAAGAAAAGATTGATAACATTGATGTGCAACTTGGAATATGAGCTGAAACCAAACAGAGTAATGATGATAGGCATGTACTGGCCTCTGGTCAAAAAACCCTGACACTGAAGTTACATTTGATCGCCTCCAAAAAAGCTTAAATACACAAGCACAAACAGAATGTTATTTACTATAACATCATCCAAATAGAGTTCTTCTGCATGAGCAGTTCACTTTAGCTGTGCACATGTGGACAATATTTAATATATTGGTGCCGAAGCATGAAAAAGCTCAGAGACAATGTTGTCTCTTTGGACACCACTTGGAGAAAAATGTCCATGTCAAGCGTTAATTTTTAGAATGTCTATGAATCCACATTAGTATGAATGTCCTAAGAGTGTGTGTATGTGTGTACTGTAGGTCCTTGCATATGTTTTACCTTATGAGAATAATGAGGGTCAACTATTCTGGCCAGCCCAAAGTCTCCAATCTTGAGCAGCAGTTGGTCTGTGTTGATGAATATGTTGGCAGGCTTCAGGTCTCGGTGAAGGACGTTGGCTGAGTGGATGAACTTCAGTCCTCTCAGCAGCTGGTAGAACAGCAGAGTGGCATGACCTGTTCAAGGGCAAAAATAAGACTGATGTTCATCTGGATGGAACACTAATCTACTCTTGTAATAACACTTTGGCTATAATACTTAATCCTAATTCACTGAATACTGACAGTCAACCATTTAAAAAAAATGCATTTCAAAATTAATTTTTGCTAAAAACAACACTTACAGAAAAAAATAGCAACAATATACAGTTCAATAATAAGTTTCACATCCGTAAAGGGTTGATTAATTTATAATGAAATGAAGATTTTTCCAGTACCTGACAAAATAATCCCACCTCAATACTCACGTAGTCTTTTTTTTATCATGGCACATTTACTGAAAGGATTTCAGCACCAGAATAGTGGTGGATTATAAGCTGAACAAGGCAACATGTAGGTCACACATGGGTCATGTTCTATTACGAGTCCTGAGCAAACATGAGTCCAACATATGCATCTTGTGCTACGGAGATCAAAATAGTAAAGCTCACGTGACTGATTCCACCTGGGGTTCTTTTTTTGCTTCCTAGTTGGAACAATAATGTTAAATACGTGCATGGACTTAAAAAATTGGGGCCCACTTTGGTGTAACAAATGCATGAGGAAGAATTTATGGGATCTACATAGCACCCAGTGTAGTCCTGAATCATAAACCATGGGCTATTTGTATTGGAACAATACAGAACATGTGGAAATCACACACTACAGCCATTTTTCTGCTAAATAGGTATGATTTTCCAGGGTTTACTGGGAGGTCGAATTACCCTAAAGCATGTGCATCTTAGTGCAAGTTTGACTCAAAATAAAACCTTCAACTAAAGAAGTGAACAATTATTTTATTACAGATTACTTTAAATTAGCAACTGAAATAAGGTTATTAGGAAAACCACAATTATTTAAATATTTTACCCATAAAAATATTCTCAATCCAAATTAAATGTCATGTTGTCTTACTGTTTGGTTAAGTGACTTATCTTTTACACCTTACCTGTGGGTAGTGGTCCTTGCTCCAACAGCCGAGCCAGATCAGTCTCCATGCACTCCTGAACGATGTAGAGAGCGCTGAGCTGGATTGGGTCTTGCGACAGTGGTCGTCCATATGGAGCTAACACCTCATGGACCTGCACTACATTCTCATGTTGCAGGCGGCTGGTAATTTTTACCTCCCGCAGGGCGTGTTTCACTGTCATGGCATCTCGCATCACCAGTTTTTTAATTGCTACACGTTGTCCAGTTCGCTGGTCCACAGCTGACAGGACCAAACCGGTGACACCTGTGCCAAGTGGCCGGGGGTCAACAAAGTGACCACTGAGTTCAAAGCCATGGAGAAAGAGAGGGGCATCCTGGCTGGTCATCGCTGCTGGGGCTAGAAGTAATGTGGACTATTAACAGATAGATTCCAGGTGCAGGTACCAGATGATGGATGTACTATGACTTATTTGATCATGCTTTTTTTTTATCTTTGCATGCTACATTTTGCTGGCGAACAGAAACCAGATTTGATGAAGAGAAGCTCCTTGTAGATGTCTATTTTCTAGTTCTTAAGGCCCAAGTAGACGCAAACTAATAGACTTACAGAAAAATTTCAAACAGGTTTATTACAACAAAATTGGAAAATTCTGAGTTATATTTATTACTTATCAATAAATAAATAATTTTCTTCAGGCCTATGAGAAACTTCCTTAATGCAAACTTCCATCTTTTTATTTAGCTGCACTTGGGGAAATTCCTACAAAACTATTGTTTAACTGGAGCATTTGTTGCTCATGTCATTGGCTACATGTAAAGAAAAATAGGATGCGATTGATACAACTGAGAGAGGAAGTGCATGAGCCAAAGACCGAATTTCATAACAGAAAAAAAAAATCTAATATTTGGTTTCATAAGTGATCGTACAGTCTTATGTTTAAACATAAACTGGAAAGATTTGTACAGCATGCATCTAAAAATAACAGATTTCTTTCAACATCTTCTTAATACTCTGATGTTTTTATGCTGAAGTCTGCTGCATGAGCCAAATTTTAATACATTTTCCTGTTGATATCCAGAAAAAGCAAGACTTATTAATGCAACTCAGGGCAGGGATATCCGTTGAAACAACCTTCTGTGAGGAGAAATCTTCCACAAGTATCAACGCATCATGGGGCAGCACCAGGGGAATGGTCAGCTCTACCCTCCCCTCTCTTTCTGCACACACTGCTGTTTGTTACAGTCTGTGATGCTCACAGAGGGGTCAAAGCTCTATGATGTTGAAACAGGCAGAATGAGGTGGGACCACACAGTTCAAACACAATGGGCTTCTGTTGGCTCCTCCTCTTCTTCCATGATGCCTCAGCTTGTGTCTCAGTCAGACGAGCTCATTCAGAGGGACATCTACTTTTAGATGAAACTGTGGTATCCCTTGTTTGTGCACTTGCATACATGTGCACAAGTTTAATCCTTCAGTAATCTGCTTCCTGTTGCCTTCTCATGAATGTAGGGATTTCAGCATCAGGCCGTGGTCACTGTGAGAACATTCTGCTATTATCTGTGTCGCTTAACACAGCTGCTGTTTCTGGGGAGAAAAAGAGAAAACAGAGTGAACAGAGAACAGAGGAGTTGAGGATGAAAGGTACACAGCAACAGGGTCTGTTGCAGGAGAGTTGCCATTACATAACAGTGGAAAGCGCAGTAACCTAATCTACACAAGCAACTCTGTGTACTAAGACAGGATAAGCAAGCCTCTGCAGGTTTAATATCTACTTTATGTTGCTGTTAACATTTCTAGGCAGACACAAGTTGGACAAGGCTGAACAAATTAACACTTGCTTTCTTTTATTTGTCCATCAGCACTTAAAGATTCCTGCCACTAGAAAGGGCATTTCGTGTTATAAAACAAATGCAATGACTTTTTGAGCTGGAAGAGCTCAAACAACTCGTCAATCCATAAAACAAATCTCTGCAACCGTAAGCCTGAGGGCACAGTTGAGAATGAACTCTCCCACAGTGTCAACCCCCTTCGGTAACTGGGCAAGAGTTGTTCTCTTTACAACCTTCAGAATACTTCCCCTCATGTTTGACTCAGTCAGGTTGGCTGTGAGAGACTGCAAGAGTGTAAGGTGAGAACAGAGAGCAGAGATGGAACACTGACAGTGGTGCTGAGTGGGAGGTGCAGCACTGGGGTAACTTTATAAATAATGCATAACAACTAGCAATAGCAGTTGCTTCTCTCTCGGAGCATTTATTCTCCATATTTTCTCAGGTTATGTAATGATAACTTAGAAGTAGGAATCAGTTATGGCTTCTGAATGCAGCAGAAATCTGTTTTGCATTTTTCCCTCTTTTTCTGTTTTATATAAAAGAGTCAACTGTTTTGGAAATATCACAGTGGATTTTAGTCCTCTTCAGCTCTTTTACAAAAGTATTCATTTGATATGAGCTAGAATGATGATAACAAATTTCTAAGTGACAGCAGATATGAGCAAACAAAGGGACATCTGTTGTTTGCTCCGATCGACTGTGATCTTTCTTTTCTTTCTTTTTCCTCCATTTTTCCTTCATAAAAATATCTCTTTATTTCTCAACCAGCATAAATTCATGTTTACTTTAGATAAGAAAACGTTGCATCCTCTGACAGCATGCAGCTGCCTTTGTGTGTCTATTGAAACGCCCCTCTGACAGAACAAAAACACAGGAACTGAAGTGCTTAATAAAACATAGAGCCTCGTTTGCGAGGGTGCAAAAGTGCACAGAACCAAAAACAGCCTTGCGCTTCTTTTTTGTCCATGAGCATCGCTATAAAATCTTGCCGAAGTATGTGCTCGGTGGCTGATGTCAAGATGATGATGAAGAAAATAAAACAAAACAGAAGAAAATTAAAATTAGACACAAAAGATACATACTCACCGAGCACCATGCAGCCGCAGCCTGTCGTGCAGAAACAAAGCTCCGGTGGAGAAGATAGAACTGATACGGATCCTTAGAGGCAAACAAAGTGAAACAGTGCGGCATTTTCCATCGTGTCCACGTTTTGTGTGATATTCCAGATGATAGAGCAGGGAACAGTCAGAACTGGTGGTGGTAGGAGGGGGGAGATGAGATAAGCCAGAGGCTGTGATAGTGGTCTGTTCGCTCTCCGTCAGAGAGGGAATCACCCTGATTCAGGTACCAGACCTGACACACTGCACCGCACACAATAAAGTGATCATCCCTCCTTCTTCCCCTTCTTATCATCTTCATCTCTGCTTTTCTAGAACTCCCGGTAAGACCATTACCATCAGTTAAAACCTCCCGGTTTGCAGTGGATTTAATGGTCTCTAAACTCACCAAGAAACGCAGGGGAAATAACTGAAGTATTGCAATTTAAGAAAGAAATTGAAAGATGTCCACAGTAGGACAGCAGCTTCTGTCATTTTGACTGATTTAAATGAATCACCATCCAGACAGATTTCAGATTTGGAGGTTTGAGATTACGCTGGAGAAAACGGAGAAGGGCTTGTAAATGATTACTGCAGACATTTGGACCTCTAAAGGAAGTGGTGGGTTGCTTCATAAGAGTTTGTGATAAGGTAGGTATCGGATGTATAAACTTGCATAAGCAGGTAAATTAATTAGGCGACTTATATTTGCTGTTAAGCACCACTTTCTCTTGCTTAGCTCAATGTCTAGTCCATTATATATTTAAATTGTCATCAATTTCCCATACTGCAAAATAAGAGTTGCTATATTTTAATAAGTTAACTTTATCATTTCATATTTCATCAAAATAAATTCTGACAAAGCAGAACACTTATTAGCCACCGACAGATTGCATCAAATGTTGATGTTGGTTTCCGTTAGCAAGACTATTTATTATGAATTGGCTCAAAATGATGGGCCTGTAAAGTGCACATTGTTGTGATGACATTGTTGTGAAGTGGTGCTACACAAATAAAACTGAGTTGAATTGAATGTGAACTGTTTGGGAGGCAGACCTTCATGAAGACAGAGCGAATGCAACAGAAGTAGGGCATTAGGCAAGGTTTTGTAAATGTGTACAGTGTGAGAGACGGTTGCATGACACGGTTTGGTTACATCGTCTCCTCCCCTGTGGTTAGTTAGGCTTCTTGTAAGAGTCACAACAAGGAGAGAAGGAAAAAGAAAGAGGAAACAGGTCATGGTGGGTGCAAAAATAATTATGGTGCTACGGTTATAGGGATTAATAAAAAGGAGAGAGGCCACAGAGAGATCAGACCCATGAGTCACCTAATATGATGAAGTGAGGGTCATGTTGTTATCGTCTTATGTCCATGACAAAGGTGAAGGACAATTACAGGGATTTTTTGGGGGAGTTTGTATGTATTTTGGTACTAGGTGAGCTCAAATATCTCTATGAGACACCTGTACCATGAGCAGCTTTTCAAACTCAGACATATATAAATGCAACCTAAGAACATAGCACTAGTCTCTAAGTAATAGTCTATGTCTACATAATTTGTTTTAATCGCTTTAAAATACATATTGGGATTAGAAACAGAGGATCATTAGGTCTTTGTGGTCAACTTTTACTTTGTGTTAAATTATGCTGATTCATAGGACAATTTTTTTTGTTAGTGTGTGCCACACTAACCGGACGAATAATCTGCTAAATGCACGTATGTAATGGGTCGGTGGTTTCTTTGTTGATGACAGAGGAGAGGACTGTGCTGGAACAGACAGACTTTTGTAAACAAAAACTATATATTTGGAATATTCCTCTCAAAGTAATGCTTGCCAGATAAAAAAAAATAGTTTTTTCCACATTCTGCAGGTTTTATATATCCTCCCCTGCTCATGTGTTGGCAGGATAACAAATGGAATAAAGTGTAAAAATAACCAACAGCTTTTTGTTGCAACTGGTTCTTATTCAGATATCGTACTGCAAGAAAACCACTTCGAAAAATAACAAAACATCACTTGCTAATGCAAGATGTCTGTCTATCTATCTATCTATCTATCTATCTATCTATCTATCTATCTATCTATCTATCTATCTATCTATCTATCT
>JBAMHX010000013.1:11443903-11454598 GCA_037177515.1 Pseudomugil tenellus
AGGAGAGGAGAGGAGAGGAGAGGAGAGGAGAGGAGAGGAGAGGAGAGGAGAGGAGAGGAGAGGAACATGAGTGAGGCATGACTTATGGTGGGAGGACAGAAATATGCAGCCATGACAAGAAAGAAAAATAGCAAAAAACACATCAGAATAAACTGACACTTCAGTCATAGTATGACAAGAAAACAATTCAGTTTGGACAACAAGGGAGAAAAGCGAGTCTCATAGTTGACAAGGTTATCAGGCAGTGTCTGTGCCAACAGTTGTCTCTGTAAGAGGACCGCCTGTTTAAATGTCAACGCAGACTGGGGGCAGCGGGGATGTGCAGCGAATAAGATATCCAGTCAAGAGATATGAGACAGGAACTGTCCCTGCAGGGCAGCAGGGTCATTTACATCATTAATATGGCAGTATATGCAGAAATATTTCAGACACATGGAGAGAGGTGAATTGAAACACCAGTACAGGTAACAAGTGATGCCATAGTTTAGTAGATAAAGAGACAAACAATCTGTTAATAAATTCTGTCAGTGTATCCTTTTGAGACAATATGGGGGGATTGTATTGATAATTTCCCCCTGGAATAAAGTCATTTTATAATCCTTTGCTTGAAAATAAATATGTTTTATTTATTTAATTGTATCCTGATAATTTAGACCTATGTGTATGGACTGCATTTATTTCTAAATCTCCTTGTTGAAGTTATATAACTTTTTCTATCACAAATACATCTACATTAATCTACAACAGATTTAAACATCATGTCCAGGTACACAGCCACAAACCTTAAAAACAGCAGCAAAATATAAGCGCATATGCTTTGCTACTTGTAGTTTATCTGTAGTTAATTGTGTTATTACTTTCTCATCGTCTATATAATGGATTAGTTATTTTTTGCGCCTCCTGCTGGATTTTTATTGATACTACAACCCAAGCAACATGAATCATCAAACAGTGCATCTGAACATTTATGTGAATATTAGTTTATTGCAGGAACTGTTAATAGCTATAATGAATGCAATAAAATGCATAATATTATTTAATAATTATGTAAGCAACCGTTAACCATTAAGGTTAAACTGAACTTTGAAATAAATTTATGCCCCTTACAGCCTCCTTTATGGGTGGACTTAAAACATTTCCTCTGTGCTTTCTTGAGACGGAAGACCACACACACATGAAGACATGAGTTTGTGTTTTTATTTATCTTTTCAAACACTGACAGAGCTTATGTAAGATGAACAGTCCTATCATCTGTACGTGCCACACGAGGGCCTCCTTATCAGCAGTCAGGAGGTAACAGATAACCACAGTGGGTCACAATTTAATAACATACCAAGACTGTGTACTCCTCCACAGTGGCCTCGTTTTTTTCTTTATAAGAGGAAACTAAAAAAGTACATAAATGACCACAGGATCTAAAATAAATGTTTTTCCACCTCCTTTCATACTTCAGCAACACCATATTTTTTGTGGGAGATTGTGTACTCCAGACCAATATCGAGTGGTATGAGCTCAAAAAGAAAGCAATAAAAAGGTGTTAGATAATTGCACCAAAACCAAAATAATAGTGATATAATAACAATTTTAATTGAGAAACATAATGAAACACATACACCAAACTAGAAGTGGAGTTTGATTGAATAAAGTTAACTAAACATAAAATAACATGCTCATTTAATGCTTAATGCTCAACCGTAAATAAAGCCTTAATCTACCGTCCGCTTTGTTTACAATAACAAACAACCTAAAATATCATTTCAAATCCTTCGTTAAGGTACATTCAGAGTTTGACATCCTTCAAAAAGGTATCCCCATGATGCAGCATCGTGAGAAGGTTTAGAAGGATTAAAATATAGATGCTTGTTTTTTCCCTGTGGTCTTTACTTCCATTGATGTAAATGCAGCCGCACTGAGACCAAACTACATCGGAAAGGAAAGATGCTGCATCAGAAGAATAAGGCTTTTAGCAAACACAGTTCAAGCAGGATCGGCATTTGAAACCATTTTATTACACTGATATGTTGTCCTAAGATAAGACCATAGCTTGGCTGAGATACTAAAGAAATGTTGTAAACTGCATAATAAAAATCTGAAACACAGAAAATTTTCACAGCATCTAAAAACTAGAAGTTGTACCCAATTTCAAAAAGATAACATAGCAAAGTGAGTGGTACAGTTAGAACGATTACATCTCTGGATTCATGCTTTGATATGATTTAGATTAACCTTTGATTCCTACAATGAATGAATGTTTCTGTACACTGCAGAGTACATGCACCAAAATAAGAAGGTGAAGTTGTGCTGGAGGTGTTTCAGGCATAGAGGGGTTGGTAACCGCTCCTTCGGCTGCTGGATCTACAGGTTATCACACATACGCTCAGCATCCCAAAGAACTGCAAAAGAATAATAAAAAAAGAATCAGACACAAGCTTTGAAATGTGTTTCCTCTGCTACCATAGGTTACATGAACATCCTGTATATGTGTAACAGTAATCAGAAACTCTAAAAGATGAAAGTATGTCACGCTAGAATTTCAAAAGATAATTAGAAAAACATGCCATTCATATATGTTTCTATTCATATATGGGCCTTTAAGCCCATCTGAGTTCAGCTTTCTTAGAAAAATCTCTTTAAAACCCTTAATTGCATAAGTGGAGTGAGTAAATGCTGAAATGGCTGACAGGATGCCACACTGACCCTCTTTTGTTTCTTTTGACAAAACTATCTTTGTACATGAATGAATATGTTACACACGATTTCAAGTTAGTTTTCCACTTTTGCAGGATGACAAACCGTCAGGTTTATAGAGCACTTAAAAGTTACTATGTTGAGGACTACGATATGTAGCTCACTGTTTCTCTCATTATATAGGCCATCTGGCTTACTGGCTGATGTGTTTTGTCATGTTTATTGGGATAAACAGTGACGCTTATTCAGCAACTTGACTGAAAATTACCTTGATGATGGCAAAACCAAGAATGACCAGCATGCCATAAGTCAACACATCCTGTAGGAGGTGCTCCAGCTTGCGTTCACAACCCTAAAGAACAAATACATTGAAAAAGAACATGTTTACTGTTCCTAATGGGAGACTCTAAGAAATTTTATACATAAAAAATAAACAAAAAAATAAGAATATCCAGTCTAACATGATGGCTACAAAGTAGCCTTCTCCACAATGGTTTTATATGAAATTATCAAATGAACACATTTCACTGCTGAAGGAAGAAATGACAAATTCAACCACAATATATGTCAAAGGGGCAAAAATCTGTAAGTTTTACCTCTAAATTGAGGAGGTTCGGCTGATCCAGTCTGCCAGTGCACGCTGCAGACTCGTTTTTACAGCAGGATGTAGGCACTGTGTTGTTGTGGCTTCTGTACCAAGTAGTGTTGGTCCAGCTGGTGTAATTGAAGACACCACAACACTGCAACTGTATAAACAAAAACAAAAGGACACATTAAATATCTTTGGATGGCATATTTATGTTAAATATCATCAATAAAAAATAAATAAAATAAAACAAGCAAACAGAAAACACTTATGGATATAACATAACATTGCCAGCAAAGTGCGTACATGAGGGTGGATTAATCATATTTGTTGGTGCAAGGAATACATGACAGTAAGAGGAATGGATCCCTGCTATGAACGAGGGACCTTTCCAGGTTCTACCCTGCATCTTACCTACTTATTGATGGAAAAAACACAAGTTTCCCTGCAACTCTAAAATAGACTAAGCGGTATAGAAAATGTATGATGCGGTATAGTCACACTAGATCCAGTTTCAGTATCATCAGACTCCGCAAGTAAACACCAGTTTACTTCTGTAAAGAGACTTACAAATAAAAGAGGATGTGACAGGTTAATGATCTGAAACACACCTCAAGATTAAAATGACCATATGAAAAGCTGGAAGTTGGTATTGTTAAAAATTAATTGACAGACAGAGCAGGGCTAGCCAATCATTTCACACTACTCCCCAAAAAGAACTGAGATTCCTGCTAGCTGGGTCCAGAATGGTTTTTACAGTTTGTGGCACTTGCCAAACTGTAACAAAGTACATCACAGTTTTTATATAGAATCTCTTCCTTATTGGTCAATTAGCAACAGAAAAACAAAGTTTAAAAGAAAGGAAATGTGAAACTGGAAGCAAATAGCTAAAATAGTCTTCAAGTTATTAATAAAAGTCATGATAGTGATGTGGATTAACCTCAAAATGTCAGCACTTGTTTCTTATTTCACTCCAATTGTATCAAAATGTGTCAACAGCCTTTTGAAATATGTTGCAACAAACAGAAAAAAATAGTTTTAACCTCTGACTTGGTGGAGGTATTGAATCATCTTTAACTTTTAGATTAAAAGCTTAAAGTAAAAGAAACTGTCCAACATTAAACTTTTCCATCTCTAAGATTTCTAAGCAGCATGTACATGAGCAACAATACAAAGGTTATTCTGAGATAAGTGAAGTCATGTTTATAGTCTGACCTATAGACATTTCCACTAATTCACATTTGATTCAGGTTAGTAAGTTCTGCATTTCCAACGACGACTACTGACACAGAAGAGGAAATGTGAGACATTGTGGGCATGTACACATGAAGAGCCGGGTCATTTCTCCAGGACATGATTTTACTTGATACTGTCAGGCTGAAGAGTAAAAGCAAAAAAACAAGAGGAGGAAATGCAACTAGGCAGGTGAGAGAGTGCAGACAAAGCTGAAGAAGTCAATGGGTGTGAAAGTAGAACTGAGAAACAAAGTTATTTATATACGGGAAAGACACCACCAACCTGAGTTTGCAGCATGTCTACAGCTTTTGTCTCCACATCCTGTTCACCATACTTTGAGAAGACATCATTCATGGGGCGACTCAGGCTTTCATTTATCTGCACATGTCCATACACACAGAAAAAAATGACAAAAGCTCACATTTAAGCCATTAAATAGAATGCAAGGTAAGATGTTGACACTTATCTGTGACTCACCTTGCCTTGGTAGATGAAGGTAAATACCAAAGCAGCCACCTCAGCTGCAAAGATTATCATGATGATCACAAAGAACTGGAAATAACAAATGATGAAAAATCAGAGCTTAGAATTCAATTGGAAGGAAATATATTGACTCTTTTGTTTAAGAATATAGACCCTATTCTATGCCTCTCGAATATGCAGACACACAAACACACATATGCTTACAAAGCCAAGGCCGAATTTGGACTCGCGAAGTGTTGAACAGCATCCCACGATACCAAAAGCGAACATCACCACGCTGATACCGATGATGATAGCAGCTGGGATTAGTGTGTGTTTGTCCTGAATGAAGCTTTCAAAGGTGCCATAACTCTTGATCATATAGGCACCAACATAGGCCAGCGCTCCTCCCGCTGCCTGCACAGGGAAGAGGAACCATATGTCAAAGTTTATTCACAGTTGGCAAGCCAGCTATGTGATTTAACAAAGAACAAAATACCTTAGTTTACTAATACAGTTGGTCCCCAATAAAAGAGCATTTATATAAAATATATAGGTATCTGAAACCACACTATGTGTGTGTGTGTCTAAGCAAAACAGGAAGCAGAAATGGAGGAGTATAATCTCTAAATGGAGGATTAAAAAAAAAAAAAAAAACATTGTCAGCATGAGCAGGCCTCCTTTTACAACAGGATGGATCTGTCAGAGCAACCTAAGAATCATTGTCATTAAACATTTATGAGATAAATGTACCATGAAGAAGAAACAGAAGACAGTATACACAGTCTAAACACACACATTGGAAGTCATCTGCTTGTTAATGCACATCCTGGAAGATCAGCAGCTGATTCAGTCACTTTAATCCGTCATTTCAGACTACATTATTAATTACTTGGCATCAGCACCACCCGATCAGCTCTGTGGCCACGGTGCCATTGTAAGCTCATGCAACTGAACAGGTAATAAGGTACATGCACCAACTGATACACCATAAAAATACAGTTCACACTCTGCACTGCTGGTGTGTGCTGGCGCGACAAGCATCTCAAACCAGCTAGGCGGCAGACATACCAACCCGCTACATATTATGCGAGCGAGTGATTAAAGAAGAGACTGGTAGATTGGGAACAATGTCATCCTCTCTTTTCAAATGGACTCTGGACTTTGTAACTGTTTCTGTTTACACAGAAAGTTTTATAACACTGTTAATGAAAAGGGGAAAACACAGATATCTTTGACCTCTTTAAACATCATAGGATTACATATGTTATCTCTTTTTTCTATCTGACATA
The DNA here is from genome assembly GCA_037177515.1 of Pseudomugil tenellus. NCBI lineage: Eukaryota > Metazoa > Chordata > Actinopteri > Atheriniformes > Pseudomugilidae > Pseudomugil > Pseudomugil tenellus. The sequence continues at coordinate 11,450,168 of JBAMHX010000013.1, forward strand.
GATACTATATGGTATAAAACAGAAAAAACACATTAAAAAGAACTAAAGTGGAGAAACTTTCTATGCAGGTGAAATTCTAATTGTCAAAAAAACATTTTCTATTTCTTAAGGTTGAGATGATAAGTAATTCCAAAAGCCTTTATTCATTTCTAACATGCGAAAAAAGTCAGCTGTTCAAACATTACAAGATAAATTCACGACTAGGCTTTCTTTTATCATATTATCTGATGTGATCTCATGTGATTACCTCAAGCTGTTTGAAGGCAGGTTAAGTCACACCCTCATCATGACTTTTCTACAAGTCATTCTTCAGCAGTGACATCACTAATCATAAGACTGCATGTGTGTGAACCAGTCCAGTGTAATTTTACAGGCTATTTTTCTTTTTACTGTTGAATCCCAACTCTATGTCTCCATTGTCTGTATTTCTTTGGTGAAGGGAAGAAAGCATTAAACCTTCCAGAACAAGGACAGCTGTTCAGAAAACAATGTGTCAAGTAATAATCCAACTATCAGCAGTCTCAACTTCCCTTTGCACTTTGAAACTCACTGTAAAGGATTTGATTTGAACTCCAACCTGTGATAAAAAAACAAAACAAAAGCCAAACAGTAACAGAGAGAAAATAAAAGGCAATATTTAGCCAATCCATTTGCACTGTTGTTTACGTAAATCCTGGTCAGTTTTTAAGTTATTAGTAGCACAATTTGAACACAGCAATGACTACATTTTGTCACAACAGATGGAATATTTTTGTCAAAAAGATTACACGACTATCTTCTACTACAAAAGCCCCGATGAAATTCCCCCTCTTCTCTTCCTGCAGATAAGGGTTTTCTGTATCACTTCCTCCATAACAGTGCAATATTGTTTGTTTGCTCTTGATCATATGTAAAAATGAATGTTATGAGAGGCTTAATAATCCTTCACCCTGCAGTTCAGCCTCATGACTCACTTCTCTAATCATTCCACAGTCACGGGATCCCTGTGGGGTTGTCCTTCTACACCTCCTCTGCAGTTCACCCCCTAATCTGTCCAGAAAATCTACTTTTGTGCCTAGGAAGCAGCACAAAGCAGCTTACACACCATATAGTGTTCACACACTTTGCTACATCTCTGGAATGTGATTAAAATCTCTGAAGGTCATGCATCTTCATCTCTAAGGTTTAAGTACGCTGCATATGATATTTCTTTTTATGCGTTTTGAAGCGTTCAGAGCAAATCAAATGTTTAATTTCTGATTTCCCCTTTGATTTGTTTAATTTCTTTAAAAAACCCAAACACAGTGTACAATCAACTCATAGTAGATTATTCATATTATTCATACAGGCAACAGTTTGATTGTTACATGGATTATTTAATTAACACTTTTAATAAAAACAAATGTAGCTTTTGGAGGTTTATTGTAGTGAAGAAGATCAGTTTTATATTTTGGGTGGCCAGTACTTGTTAACTCTCAATCTTGAAAATGCTCAGAAATTGTACAACACAAATAACGCTTCCTATCATTTTAAAGAAAGTATCAAATATAATGACTTGATGCTCTTGGTCTAATAAATATGCAAAAGAGGAAAGAAAATCAGCCCTACAGCCCTGATAATCTCTACAACAAATCAGAAAGTTTAACTGACATCACACAGCTGCAGCAGTGTGACAGAAAACACCCCAAAACAAAACTTTCCCAGTTGTTTGCTTAGCACACCAGTAGAAAAGTAGGTTGTTTTTTCTCTGCCTGTTAGGAAAACAAGCCATTACAGATTGTGAAAACTTTTTATGGAAGGCCCAGACATGCAACCAAGCTTTAAGACTGGACAATTTTCTCAGCGTTGAGTAAATAGTTACATATATCTACTAAAGAATAAAAAGCAGCATTAGTCCAGAGAAGAGAGAAAAGGGAAGTGGACAAAAAGGGATGTGAAAATGCAGATTTAAGCAGTAAGCATCGATGTTTTTGTGTCCCCTGTGTTTACACAGACTGTATTTCTAATAAACTGTAATGTAATTACACAGCCATCAGTCATAAAACAGGCAGAAGATGTTATTTAGTACCTTTAAACTAATTCCCTCTTAAAGGCACAGAAGTCAGACGCTGACACAGACTTCAAGCTATGTGACTGACAATGTTGCAACAGAGTTTAAATAAATACATCTGAAGAAAAACATAAAATGAACTATGGGTGATGGGCTACATACATAGAAAGAGGAAAACAAGAATTAACAGACTGACTGGAAAACTGGAGCAGGTAGGATGGATGTTTATAAAGTCAAATTCATTTGTGCTGACCATAAAACCAGAAATCAGAGTAAATGACCGTGAAGCCACCAGATAGATTCATATCTCTGCAGTCAGTCTCAGTTCAAATCTCTGCAGGTGAAATATAAACAACTCGGCTACTTACCCAAAATATCAAGCTGAGGAAAAGCAGGATGGTCTTCGACGTGGCGATCCCGCAGTCCATGTTGTCCGGCGGAGCTGAAGAGATTGGAATAAAATGTGTGGTAGATGCAGCCCAGTCGCAGATCGCCAAGCTTCTACTGACTCTCCAGTCACAAGTTCTCCTTGTCTGACTGCATTGACTGTGATCACATGGTCACGTGCTTTTTTTTAGGGGGGTGGGGGGGAAGGGTGGTGGCTGAAGCAGAGCAGGTTCTTCACCATTACTCCCAGCTGCAGGGAGGCAGGCCGACTGATCTCTGACACAGTTCTTCTTTTTCATTTAATAAAATATGCTGCTCCATCTGTTTCTGTGTGATCATATATCCCCTTTTCCCTCACAGGAAGCCTACACATGTAAGATACTAGAAAAAAAAGCCTAACTTCAAATATACCATCCCAAATATCCCCAAAATAAGTGTGAAGAAAGGGGTTTTGACCTTTTGAATTGAGTATTTACAAAATCTAGTGCGCTTGAAGCATTTTGCCTTACTATTAAAATAAGTCGCTCCTCTCCTTACCTTAAGGTTCAAACACCTCGATATGTTTCACCTGTTTGACCCGCTCTTCTGATGGTGATGGATGATGTCTGCAACATTTCAGACCATAACTGAATACAAGCTGGGAGGAGTCCATCCAAGTACTCAGATCAAACTGCCACAAAGTAAAGTTGTTGGATAGTCATAGGTCCAATGATGTAAATCAGCTCCAACAACAGAACTCGCACTGTGTGAAGTTAAAAGGATACTGTGCAACTTCTGACCCAAATATTAGCCTGAAGTGAGTAGTAATTAATGATTTCTTGGGTCACGTTGATGTTCCATTGTAACTTTGCAGGGGTGGATCTGTTTCTCATGAGATCATGTGACTTGGAGCCTGGAGGATTTGCCTTTTGGCTCCCTCTCTATAAACACAATGCACTTTGCTTTGAGCTACTCTTTCCTCTTTAAACAGGAGTTTGTCGTAGCTGGATGAAGTAAGAAGGTGACAACGGTGTCTGAGGAGACCAGAAAGAGAAACCAAGAAAAGGACACGACACGAGTCGACCATGGCAAAGAATTCACTCATTGGAGTCTGATGAAAGAACATTGTGGATGCAAAACCCACTCCCTGTTTGTCTCGGTATTATTAGACTGGTAAGTTAGATTGTTGCCTGTTGTGCAAAAGTACCAAAGTGCGATCTACTTTTTTACATCTTTCAGCAAGTGTTTATTCAAAGCAATGGCAGTAAGTGACTGATGAGCTGCAGGATGTTGCAGTATACATCTGTGTCTCTGTTTTGCTGTTTAGTAGAAGCTAAATTTGACTAGTTGAAGTTCATTTTTAAAGCTAACTAAATATGTTATGCAAGTTGGGCTGATTTATATGCAATAAATCAGTTTCAATCTATTAGAAAGAAGTAACAGAACGATAAGCAACTGGTCTGGTTTAGTTTTATGGTTTTCATTACACTGTATAATAAGAAGCAGTACCACTACACAGATGGAGACTTTAATTTGGCAACAGTGTGATGTTATTTATGAGAAGATGTGAGTTTTTTGACCTATGTAGGAATGTTTTGGAATTGTAAAAAAATCTGAATTGATTCTGAATTAATCTTCTGTAGAATCTGAATTGAATTTGATCTAGTCGTCTGTTTTACTGCTTGCTTGAACCAAATAAAGGTCAACATACAAACATTAAAGCCTTCATGGGTATGGAGAACGAGACTAGTGCTGTTTGTGCGGATTGGATAAAAACTGGAGTTTAGTGACCCACCTAAGCAGTAGCACCCTCATGAAACAGTGTGGCACAATCATTAAGAAGAATTGTGGATTGTTTCTGTCAAGATGAGGGTAGGTGGTGGACCCAAATGCAGGTGAGGAGGTGAAGCAGGAGGCAGCCAGGGTGAAGCTTAACAGATTTATTTACAAAACTGATACACTGAAACTGTGACTGACAGACTAACTCATGTACTAATGTAATGATCCCGCAACTAAACAGACAAACCAAGGAACTT
>JBAMHX010000013.1:11457604-11503494 GCA_037177515.1 Pseudomugil tenellus
CTCTCACTGGGACCTAAGCTATGGGTGCTGTTCTCATCATACTCACTCAACATGTTACTAAATATTGGCTGAATTATATGTTTAAACTCTAACACATATTGGTCAGACATTGTTCTTCTAATCTAAGTTGTATTAACTGGAACAATAAAGTCTTCAAGTATAAACTGAAAGGTAATTAGGAAGTGATCTGAGCAACTATATAAGCAAATATATTAAGCAATAAATATTAATATATATTAAGCAACTCTTAACCAGGAAGGATTAGACAGCAATGCTGTCACAAGTGCGGAAGCCAGGAAATGAAGCGGCTGTCCCAATAACAGGTTTCAAACAATGAGTGGTGTTAGAAAAGGAACTGAACTGAAGGATTTAAGTTCCTTCTCTGGCACAGATTATTAGAGCTTCATCTGGACTGAAACAGTAACAGACATTACCTCTCATTCTGAATGAATTATCTACAAAATCTGATCTGATTTTCTCAGATATCATAATTACACATATCACGAACCAAGCACAGAATCTCTCCATCTGTCCATTTTCTATATTTGCTTAATCTGAGTCACTGTTGAAGAGATTGAATAAAACTTTCATGACTATGAAGCACCAAAAGGATTATTCAGTGTAAACTGGAAAAACTCTGAGTAATCTTAAATTTAGCAATTCCTTAAAATGCCGTTAAAGAGGAGCAGTTCATGAGAAATGTTCTGTCCTTACTAATGAGACTTGCACAATCATCCGGAAATGGAAAATCATTGCTGAACAGCCCTTAACTGGGAGGGATCTTAACTCTGACCTAACTACAGAAAAAAAAAAAGATTTTCTTATTTAAATCCTGCTGTTATTGATTGTTAACAAATTGGGTTGTTGCTTTCTTGGACTTCTTGGACTTGGTTTGGATTCTGCAGATTTGACTTCCAGCTGTAAAATTGCAACATTCAATAGTGAATTCCTTGATTTCCGAGTGATCCCCCTGAGCTGATAAAATGCCACCAAGCAGCGTTTTCTCCACAATGCTTCACAGGTGGGATGATGCTTTGGTGTTGAGAAAGGTTATTTGTCATCGTCTGAATATTTGCCAAGACATGGTTCTAATTGACTGAGGTCTAGATGTGGAAAAAGGCTGTGAAAAATAAATATTAGTTGTTGTCATGAAGGTCATGTTTTCCATCAAAGGAATACCAGTATGGAGCTGTGGAAAAAGCCAGAAAATGTCTCCCAGTTATTTAATGCCCATGTGTTGTGTACACAGTCTCACCTGCAGCACCTGCAAGGTGCACCCAAACATACAGCAGTAGTCTTTTTACAGTAAAACATCTGACTCCTAGCAGGGTTTAAAAAAAAAAACATGTTATGCACAGTCATCCAGTGTGGACTGAGTGATCAAAAATGAAAGATTTGGATTAAACTGATTTTAAAGTTTAAAAATAAAATTGAAAAAACTGGTGGGACCTCCTGTGGCCATTTTTAAAAGCAGACACACAAGACAATCCCTCACCACAAACAGGCTGGAAACAGAACTACACTTCTTTTAAAACTAAACACACTCCTGTAATGTTTGTGTGTTTGGTGTTTGTATCTCCAAGGAACAGGAGGAGGCGCTATCAGTGCGCCACAGAAGGCAAGACTGCATTTGCCAATCTTCCCCTCACATATACAGCACATGGTACCTCCATAATTATTGCATGCATATAGTACATTTGAAGGCCATTGGCCAGCCAAAGTGCTTTACTGGGAAATTCTGCATACAAATATATACTAAAATAAAAATATAACCGTCATGAACATTAAAAAATAAAATAAAATGGAATAATAATAAAAACTGTAAACGCTATTCTACCAAAGGTCATGGAGCAAGTGTCTGCTTATAATCTTTACTTTTACACAACTATCGACAAGCTTAGTGGGCATTTAGTGACATGAGTAGGTGATGAAAAGGTACTGAATACTTTCTGTTATGTTTGAAAGCACATAAACTGAAAGCATGTCAGGCATATCAAATAACAGCTGATATTAACTAAATACTTTAAAAAATCAATCTGAAATGAGATGATGGACCTCTTTGCTTATTAATTTGTGTTAATTATGGCACTCCACAGAGTAAGGCAGCCGGTGAATAATTAAATAAAATATATTACTTATTCTTTCGCATTTTAATGAAAGGGCCTACATATGAGTGTAGTGTAATTTATAACCATACAGAGTCAGATAAAAATGGATAACAGCGTTTGATGTATGTTAAAGAATCCGGTCCTTTCTAGAAAATGAGACCAAACCACAGATGGAGAGAACAAACACAAAGCCAAATGAGCAAGTGGTCTGATCTTGCACTTAAATTTAATTGATTACTTCAGAATCTAAACTTTTATCTTTTTTTTTTTAAAAAAAGGGGGAAAAAATAATAAATTCGTTTAATTTTCCCACCAACCCCTCCTGGCAGTCTGATAATTTTCATTCTGGCTCAGATCCATCTCTTTAAACAGTGAAAATATTGTGTCGTGGCTTCTGTTGTAGCAGATGCAAAATGTTATCATATAAAACTCATTTTCTGTGATCGAGCTTTTTTTTCCAAATGACACAGTCATTTAAAATCGTCTTTGTTCATCCTCTTCTCAGGACTTTCTAATTATAATACACACTAACGTTGCAAGAGGGGAACTGTGTTTCTTAGTGGATTTTTAAATAGATTTATAAAGTCAAAATGAATGAAAGAAAACTTAATTTTGAGGTCAGTATATTATAAACCTTTATCTGTTTAGTTTTTTTTATTTTTAGGTCTGTAAACTCAATTACTTAGAAGATGTAACATTTTAAGATGTGTAATACACACATCTGAAATTGCATTCAGCATCTGCCAGCTTGTAATTACGCAACACACTTAAATATATTTGATAAATTCTTAAATATTAACTCTAAATATAGGGAGTGCGGATTATAAGTATTGCTATCATGAGTTTTTTATGCGGATATTCCACATTTTACGCAGATTTTTAACCGTTTGATTCATTTGGAGAAAACACAAACTCATATTTGTGATGAGGGAGAAGAGAAGCGCTTTGGCGTCGGGGCTGCCTCTACACGGTTCTCACAGGGGTTTCATAAAGCCTGACCCCGTCAAGAAGACAAGCAGAGATATCACTCTGTCCTGTCTCTGACCTTCTCTGACCTGATCCTGAGTTCTACCTTCACCATGTCTTCTGCTGTGATTGCTTTACCTTCGCCACCAAAAAAGAAAGCTAAGAAAAAGGCAGCTCCATCGGTGTCCAGTCTGATCCTGAAAGCTGTGGCCGGGTCCCAGCAGCGCGGTGGTGTGTCTTTGGCAGCCCTCAAAAAGATTCTTAAGGCTGGAGGATATGATGTGGAGAAGAAGAAAACCAGAATCCGCATCGCTCTCAGGCGTCTGGTGGCCAAAAAAACTCTGGTCAAGACCAAGGGTTCTGGAGCATCTGGGTCCTTCAAACTGAACAAAAGGCCTCCTAAACCTCGAAGAAAGAAGGTGGTGAAGAAGAAGAAGCCAAAAGCAAAAAAGGTGAAGAAGGCTAAGAAGAAGACAGCCTCAAAAGCCAAGAAGTCTCCAAAGAAAAAGAGAAAGACAAAGAGCCCCAAAAAGGCCAAGAAAGCCGCTGCGGCCAAGAAGTCCACCAAGCCAAAGAGGCCCAGAAAGACCAAACGCAAGGTGACCAGGTCTGCCAAAACCAGGGCTGCTGCCAAAAAGTGAGGACTGTTCTCCAAATCCTCCAAGACAGCTTGAATGCGGCTTAAAGGCATTTAAGGTCTTTGACTTTGTGTGGAACATCATGCGAGCTGAGTTTGTTTTAATATTTGTAGAAAAAGCTTAACCTGCTACTTTAATCCCCTTCCCGTTTCCCGTCCTGGTCTGTAATTGACTGAAATGCATTGTTGGAAATAATAAAATTCTTTTTAATTTCCGGATTTTGAGATGTCGTTTTATTATTAGAAATAACTGCAACAGTTCTATCTAAACACCCTGAACGCAATCGGTTGTAAAATTGTCCATGTATGTGTGCATTTATTTATTTCACCGATATAATAACAACTTAAGGTCTTATAAATGATAACTTACAATCCTGAACTAATTAGGTCTCATCTAAATTCTTTATTTACTTTAGAAAAGCTCTCAGGATGGCGCAGATGACTTCTTGGAAAATGGCTTTTACGCACAGACGCGCAAAGAAACATAGAAGTCATATAGTTTCGTTTTTGTGTCCGACAAGACTACCAAGAAAATAAGTTTAATCAGGATAAGATATTTGTGTTTGTATGCTTTATTTATGCAAATGGGACAGAGATTTACCCTTGTTTACATTTGGCTTACAGTTTGGCCAAACTATTTGGTTCCTTGTCTTGCTCTCATCTCCAGCAAATGGAAAAACAAGGAACATCTGTAATTTGGCTGATTGGAATTCAAGATACTAGTACACACCGCAAGTAGCAAAGAGTTATGTCATGAGAAATGTCACGACTCCGCGTAGGTGAAGCACTTGAAGGCTGATCTTCAAGCCTAAACAGAATTTAACAAAATAGTCATGTTCACGAAGACAAAGTCCAAACATACCAATAACCTGAGTGGGGAGTGGTTGTTCAAGCCAACTGGTGAGTGACCGGAGAAACCGGGTTTTACGCACATCACTCAGCTGTGTAATGATCCCGTTAAACGCAGTGGGATAAATAAAGGATATGGGAACAAGAAACTAAGAAGAACAAGGAAGAGCATGGGAAGTAAGAGAGAAAGGACATGACTGTAAATTCACCAGGTGGTGAATTAAACCATGAACTTATTCATTCCTTTAATCTGATATTAAATGCTGCTGCTTTGAAACACTGAATAAAAATGTATTTGAGTCCTTCAACTTTGTGGTAATCTGGTTTCGTGCCGCCATCTGCTGGTCGGAATTATATAATTCAAAAAGAGACACAAGAACCATAGCAAACAAGATGTGAGGAAGATTCTCATTCATCCAAAGGAAATGCTTGACGTGGCTCAAAGAGGCAACGTCGAGAAGCATTTAATAATAAAAAATAAATAAATAAGCCACGAATCCAGTCAGTTCCCACACAGCTCCTGTGCAGGAACTATTTAAACAGAGCTAGTCATTACAGAAACTGTCTTTAGAGGAGGGCAGTTCAGTGCAGCAGCAGCAGGTGGTGTTTGGGAGGAAACAAACATTATGTGGGAACTTCATTAGCTTCAACTGTAGTTTAAAAGAATGGCCTTAGACTTGTTCACACTTTAAAGCTAAACTGTTCATGTGACAGACCCATCCTGTGTCATTTTCTGCATCTGTAGAACCCAGTGACTGTATATATTACTTATTGTTATATTATTATTGGTAGAACCACAATTTTAATTTTGACACGCGAAACACTTATTTGTATGTGCATGTGTGTGTGTGTATAGAAATAAATCTGACACTTTAAATTCACTCTTCATGAACTTATTCTGAGAGCTTCCAGCATTCATAGACCATCTAATGACTAAACACTTTAAAAAAGTGAGTTTTTTATGATGAAGCTGTCTCCAAGGCAGTATCTTAGAACATTTACGGTTCATAACATGACTAACAAGTTTCTTTTACTTTATAAATCTGGTTAATTCCTTATTTCAGTGGATGAATTTGTTGGAGTAGGTCTTTATTATTACTGTGTTGCCTTTCAAGAGTTAAAGTTAATTTTCAAACTAACATTTTTTTTGTACCTTTTTTAAAAATGAGGAAGTTTCTGATCATATTTCCTCTCAGAACAGCTTTAGCAACATCCCACACAATCACAGGGTTTATACACCATCACCATGCATTTTCAAATATTTTTTAATTCATCCATAAACTTTGGACTGGGCCTAGTATTTTTACCATATTAATATTCAGTCTTCCTATCAGTGTAATATAGTTATCATCAAGGTTAACATTAAAGTAGTGAGATCTGATTCACATTCCTTTAGCCTGTCTTTCTGAGTTAGGCATTAATAGATAATCTATTATTGAAAGACTGTCTGTTTCAAAAGAAGGTACAATGTCTTGATTAAGGAAGTCTTTCTCCAAACGTCTATCAAACCTAGATCTACAAATTTTCTCTTAAGCCATCGTTCAGTATTAGTATTTTTCCTTATTTTGTTAATTGTTTCCTCTTTTGAGTTAAACATTATATTGAAATCATCTACACATATTATAACTCCATATGTTTGAAATGTAATATTTAAATTCTGTACATTTTGAATATTTAGCTAAATTAAGAGGTAAAAAAAGAAGTAAACCTGCTGAATATACATACCGACTGAAGAATGGGATTACCATCAGCCACCTCCTGTACATGGATGACATCAAGCTGTACGCTAAGAGTGAGCGGGATATCGACTCACCGATCACACCACAAGGATTTATAGCAGGGACCTGCATGTCATTCAGACTGGAGAAATGTGGGCGAATGGTAACCAAGCGAGGGAAGGTTATCCATACAGAGGGCATTTCACTCCCAGAAGGAAAAATAACAGATGTGGAGGAGACCTACAAGTACATGGACATACCACAGTGAATGGGAACCTTCAGTAGCTGCCACAGCTAAATAGCTGCAACGAGTGAGGCAAATACTGAGGAATACGCTCAATGGCAAGAACAAGATCCAAGCAATCAACAGCTACGTCCTGCCAGTAATCAGATACCCTACTGGGATAATAACCTGGCCGAAGGAGGAAGCTCAGGCCACAGATGTCAAAACACGGAAGCTGCTCACCAAGCACGGAGGCATCCACCCCAAGTCCAGTGTCCAGCGACTATACACTAAGCGCAAAGGAGGCCGAGGATTAGTGAACATCAAGCCCACTATCCAGGATGAAACATCCAAGCTCCACCAATACATCTGGAAGAGGGCACCAAGGGATGAAGCACTGAGTGAATTTCTCTGACAATGGAGTCTGGAGGAACATGAGATGGAAGAACCATCATGGGAGGACAAGCCCCTGCATGGGATGTACCACTGGCAGATCACCGATGTGGCCGATATAGACAAGTCCCACCAATGGCTGGAGAAGGCCTGCCTGAAGGACAGCACAGCGGCACTAATCATGGCAGCACAGGAGCAAGCCCTGAACACCAGAGCGATAGAGGCTCAGATCTACCATACCATGCAGGATCCCAGGTGCAGACTATGCAAAGGAGCCCCTGAAACAATTCAGCACCTCCTTCTTTACCTGCCAAGATACTGGCAGGTAAAGAATACATGGAACGCCAGAAGCAAGTAGCCGGCATCGTGTACAAGAACATCTGTGCAGAATATGGACTGGAGACCCCTAAGTCCCAGTGGGAAACATAATTTTTAAAACCTAACAAATACCTTCATGTACCAAGATAATTGGTGGTGAAAGAATCATTTTCAGATTTAGTGAAATAAAGTAATAGCTGGAATGTAAAAAACAAACACAAAAAAGGGGGGGGGGGTGGGGGTGTTATCCGGTGTAAGATAAATAAGTGATTTGTAAACCATGCTTCCAGCAACACATTTGACATTGTTTCTTTACATGTCTGATTTAGTACTACTTCTGTACTTTCCTAACACAGATTGGGTTTACCCAGCTGCCTTGTTTGTACAGCATGTTCAAGTGCAGATTTGAATTCTGGAAAGTGACTCAGATCTGTAAATATTTCATATGACGTGCACTCATGTGATACTTCATTCACAGTTAAGAAAACAAAGTAACTTCCTCTTATGGTGGCAAGCCATTATTTACTTTCAGTTCCTTTTTGAAGATTCTATTCATGTGTTATCTTTATCAACAGGTTTGTGATTAACTTTTAATTCCCCTTTCTTCAAACGCACCCATTCTTCAGAGAAAATTCACAGATTCATTGTTTGACAAATTAGCTTATTTTAAATAGTTTGTGCATGTTTGGTGAATAGATTGCTAAATACACAAAGCATATGCGTTTTTATTTAATTTCACTTAGTGTGTACACATATATACAGTCTGGTGTACATTCAGGTAAGTTTTTTTCATGAAAAAAGCTCATACATTTTTAAAGATGATGGGGTTCTTTTTAATTTAACTAGATGTTCTATAACATATGATGGTAAGGGGAACAGCAGAAGTGCAAGTGAAAGTAAAATAAGTTCTCTGTTCATCGAAAGATTTCAGTTTGTCACATGACTGCTCGTCCACATAAGAGGTGGAACGTGAATGTAGTTTTCATTTCTGACAAAGCCATCATGAAGAGAGGACTCATACTTCTGGCCGTCTTTTACCTCCCTGTCTGTTCCTCGGTCCCTCTGAGCCGACCAACCAACTGGCTCAGACAATGCCGTACCTCTACAAACATCTCCATCACAGCACTGGAGGTGCTCCCAGGTGGAGGCTGGGATAATCTCCGGAACATGGACATGGGTCGAGTCATGAATCTCAGCTACTTCCAGTGCCAGACCACCGAGGATGGGCTCTACCTCATCCCAGACGAGGTGTTTGTCATCCCCAACAAGGAGACGGGTGTGGAGACCAACTCAGAGATCATCAGTACTTGGCTGGATCAGAAAAGCTCCACATCTCCGACCATAAATGCAGATGTATCTTTTCTGCCAGTGCTGAATGCTAAGTTTTCTTCTGAAAACACACGGATGAAAACTCATCAGGTCAAAGACTCATCAACTACAGCAAGGGTGCAGGTAAGTCTTTAATTTTTTTCCAATGACTGCTTAAATAATTTTGCATGTAAAACATATATATGATGCATTTTCAACTCAAAAGTAAAAGTTTTTTTCTTTTTTATTTATTTATTTTTTTGGTAAAAAAAAATGTTACTCTGCTATATGTTAATTCAAGTATATTAAGATATGATTGGATTGATGATCTATTCACGCAATGTGTGTTTTTAAATAGTGTTACGTAGGTGCATACGAGCAAAAAAAGACCATGACAACAAGTTTTCTATAAAAGTGTGAAAAAAGATTCTAAACATTTAATGACTTGATAATTTTTCTTCAAAAGGTTCGTAACTTTATCTACACAGTGAAGGCGTACCCAGACTTCGTCCTGGATTCACGCTTTGCTCAGCAAGTGAAAAACATAGCTGACGCAATGGAAAACAACCAGACAAGGAACGCTGCATATCTCTCGGAGAAGATGGTGCTGGACTATGGAACTCATGTTATAACTAGTGTTGATGCAGGCGCTTCTTTGGTGCAGGAGGACTACCTTCGTTCTTCATATGTGTCAGACAGTACATCAGATGCTTCCACTGTCAAAGCACAAGCTGGGCTAAACTTTTTTGATAAACTCAAGTTTGATATAAGTAGTCAAAACACCCAACAGAGTTCATCTCTTCACACTTATCAGTCCAACATTCAGTACTCTCTCATACAAAGCCATGGTGGTGTGCCTTTCTATCCTGGCATCACTTTACAAAAGTGGCAGGAAAGCACCAGAAATAATCTGGTTGCTATTGACCGGTCAGGATTTCCTCTCCACTACTTCATAAACACAAACACTTTTCCTGATGTGCCGCCACCTACAGTTGGGAAAGTGGCTCTTACAGTGAGTCAGGCCATAGAGCGCTACTATAAGATCAACACCCGCCCTGGTTGTGTAGATGTCAGCTCTAAAAACTTTAATTTCCAAGCCAATGTTGATGATAATTCATGTGAGGGTCCTGCCACAAATCTTAGTTTTGGGGGTGTCTATCAAAAGTGTAAAAAACTCACCCCAGACGCAGATCCAATTTGTGCCAAACTGGACCAGAAAAACATTGACACAGGAGACTTCACTTGTCGTGCGCCCTATTCTCCAACTTTACTGCGATCAGAAATGAGACAGGAGGGTTACACAACATATGACTGTCATGATGAAACGTATTCCTGTGGGTTTTTAGGTTTATTTGATTGCCACAGAAGACAGTGTCAGGATAACTATCACGTTCGCTCTGCTCTCATTGACACCTACTGGTGTTCTGTGAATGGAAAAGCTCCTGATAACTCAGGATTTCTGTTTGGAGGCATTTACAGCCCCTCCTCCCTGAACCCCATCACTAAAGCCAGAAGCTGCCCTGCAAACTTCATTCCAGTGAAGTTTCTCTCAGATGGGCAAACAATCTGTGTAAGTAAAGACTATGAGACCAGCACCAGATACTCAGTACCATTTGGGGGCCTTTTTAGCTGCCAGTCAAACAACCCCCTGGCTGGGCAACAACGCAGGTGCCCTCCCAAGTTCAGTCAGCACCTTGCTACAGTCAGCGACGGCTGTGAAATCCTTTACTGTGTCCAGTCTGGACTGTTCACTGGTGGGCAGCTGCTTCCAATCCATCTGCCTCCCTTCACTAAACGTCCACTGGTCAGCATGCAAGCCACCAACACAGTGATGGTGATGACTGAAGGAGATCAGAGCTGGGTCAGAATCGGTCAGACTAAAGCTTGGAAAGTTGCTAAACCAGAGGAAATCAAGGAAATCGTTAGACAGCTTAACCCAGATTTGAATCAGATGTCTGGTGGGGAAAAAGCAGGGATTGCATTTGGGGTGATGGGTTTGATGCTGCTGGTGATTGTTGGGGTTGTCCTGGTGAAGAGGAGGAGGAGGATGGCTGGGTTTAGAACAAGTAGAGGGTATGAAGAAATACGCAACGAGGTTGAGAGGGAGACAGGACAAGGCGAGGAATAAAAAACAGAAAACTCAGAGGCACCAGAGGACAAGATGTGAGAGATTTTAGTTTTAACTTCCTTGTTTGTCTCTGAAGTACTGATTCTTAAAATAGAACAGTATACGGTTTTGGTTATTAATCAATACATGCCTTATTAGCATTAAAAACTTTGCATCATGTACTGAAAAATATTTTACTATGCTTAGTAGTATTTAGATGAGCAGCATTACACGTAACCTGCGCTTTACAACACGATGGGCTTTGTAGAAATGATTTCCAACCTGAAGCGAACATGTACTGCCATCATGTGGACAGAATGCACAGTGCTACGCACGATACACCGTTTATTTTTATTCATTTATAGGATTTGCATAATTCTGCATTGATTACAAATTAGCAAACTTTCACTTTAACTCTTTATTGAGCACTCATTTTAATGTTTTAAAATGTTAGTGATCAAGCATTGAAAAGTTATCATACTGCAGTATATTACAAGACTAAACTTGGATGTTTTTTGTCTAAAATAACAAAAGTGGTACAGAGCAGTCAGCCAAATTATATGATCAACACGATCTTAGTGAAGATACTGAGATTATTTATGATAACACAGTGTGCATCTAGGAAAAAATGGACTTTTGCCAAAAAAAGGTTAAAGGGTTTCTTTTGATAACTGATGATCAAGAATCTGTGATTTGATTATATTTTTACTTTCATAAAATATAAAGTTTTTGTAAGTGTACTTAAGCAGTTATTTCAATATTGTAAAATACAGAAATAAATAAATCAGATTTTTTTCAAGCATCTGACTTCTTGTTGTTGAAGTGATCTTTTGCCATAGCCTCCATGAAGCTTTCCCTTGATCATAACTTGTAGACAACACCAGCAGACTGATGTTACCTTCAGAGTGATGGTATAAATGAGGTTAGCTGATTGTGGGCAAATAATTTAACCTCCATTCATCAGATTACAATGTTTATCTTTGTCATTTCACAGTTAATTTTTATGCATCTTTTATTGATAATTTGCTTCACTTTCACAAATCAATCATAATACATCAATACCCGCCCTAGCATAAGATTGTGTTTTCTAAAAGAGCGTTGAATCTCGTTCATTGCTTTGAGTGGCTTGTTGCTTGAACATCTGAACTGTACATTCAGTTTGGATGGAAAACCAGATTCATATTCATGACCTTTGTCACCAGCTACTAACATTTTCTAACTTAGAATTTAGATGGAAGATTTGCAGACACGTGAAGAGAAATATCTCAGCCATAAGTACACAAATACAGTAGAGATTAGATTTAGATTTATCCACATAATAGCATAATAGGGGAAATGAAATAAATAGGAGACTAAAACATAATAAAATGTGGAAAACATTTTAAAGGAGTTGAACCTTTTGTATGTAAAGCAGTTGTTGCACAGTTCAGGTTAATAGACCATGAGGGGTGTGTTCATCTGAAAATGCAGCACTACAGTACAAACTGGTTTTATGATAAAAACTAGAGGTGGATTCCAAATCTCTGTCCTGGATTTGAAAAAAGTCTTGTATCATCCTTTCCCTCACTGAGAAAACCACGAACATTCCAGCCACATACAAAAATAGACCAAGACAAAGCTGACCTCATGGCTTTGGTAAGTACAGAGACAGGCCAGCTCAGGTCTGAGACATGGCGTGTACACACATGCATGACATAAAGACACTGACTTTCTGTAAAGAGTGCCCAGACCAGTGTCTTTTTTTTGGACTTCTTCTCGTGACTCCACAAAAATGTCCTCCCCCACGTATACACGTGAATAAACACATACTGCGCAAAGCAGTGGGGGATTTACAGCACTGGGATTCGAGCATGAAAACAAAACCACTCAGGCTGAGGAAATGCTATAAGGCCTTAGGGAGAGAAAGAGGAAGAGAGCGGGAGAGGGAGTGGGCTGTGGATACACAGCTTCAAAACAGGAAAACTCATTCCTTTTCAAAAGGCAGAACACAGAGTGCACCCTGCAGGCTTTCAGCACAGCCTGCCAGTGAGGCCAAAAGCTCTCTCAGCCGTGACTTCATTTCCAGCAGGATCAAGACTCATCATTTACAATCAGCCACTGATGGGGAATATACAAAGCAAGACTTTAAATTAAAAGTTGCAGTTTAATCGGAAAATACGGTTACTGCTTCAGAAAAAAAAAAATCCTTTCTAAGGTAAGTGCATGTACTTTAGAAGAAAATCTCAAGTTCCATCCCATTTGCAGCAGGATTACAATGCACAGAGGATTAAAAGCTCATCTGCATTTATTGTCTAGCAAACAAAACTAAACATGCTTAGAAATTATCCTAAAATGTCATATTTCACAAGGAATGTTTAAACAGAAAATGTGTTTTTTTTCACTCAGCTGTCTGTGTTTTCATTCAGGCAAACATGCAAACAGGATACCAATGGAGCAATTTTGTACCATTTATAGTTGCTTTGGCAGTTGTGCTGGAGGTCTGCAGGGTCTGTGGCTGTCGAACTGCCACAGGATCAGAGTGTGAGAACGCTCCTTTCGTCCCAGGCCACAATCTAGCAGGGGAGGGTTTTGATGTGGTGCGACTGCATCGAACAGGAGCGTATGTCATCAATGTCAAAGCTCATCTGGCAAACAACCACACCTGTACACTGTGTCCAAACCGCTTCCAAAAGGGCGAGGTGAAAACAGCTTCATTCTCATTTCTAAATTCTGTTTTGCTTATTTCAGGGCAGCTGTTTGTGGGCTTTGGTTGCATTTTTCTTCCCTCCATAATATTCCACTCTTTAACTCTTTTCTTCCCACCACCTGGTTCCCAACAACACCCTGCTGCTTTTCCTCATCAGACCCAGAAGCTTCCAGCCGCAGTCCTTGACTGGCGTCCCTTCAGTCGCTGCAGCAAGCAGCTTTCGAGTGCACTCCACCACTCTGTGGATTCCCTTCTGCGCAGCTCCAGCTCACTTGTTAACAACAACTGGGGACTGGGTTTGAGCCTTGACAACATTGGCCAGGCGGTGCTGGGAGGAAGCCGCTCAGATTTGGCCAAGTTTGCTCGTTCGCAACACAGTGTGGACAAAGCCAGCTTTGCCATTCATGAAATCACTTGCACCCATTACAGGTAACCACAAGCACATAGATAATTAGTGGGTTATGATGCAATGTATTATTTATGCTATCATGACATAACCTGCTTTGAAGTATTGTTTGATAAAAGTACACTGCTGCCAAATATGTCGAAGCTTTTTAAGGACGCAAAAGTACAACACAGTAACACATCGCATTGCTTGACATATGACAGATGAAAACCATTCTGGCATTCAAAAACTTGCATAATTTTCTACTTTTAACTTGTCACTTCAATAAAAGGTTAACATTTGATTTAGGAACAAGTTATAATGACCAAAAAATCTGCAATAAGATAACTTTATCAGGGAACAAAATGGTAAGAGTGAATGTTTTGTGTGTTCACGCTGGCTCACTTTGCAACATATTTATCTTCATAAGCAGCAGTTTATAATCTTTGTTACAAAAATGTCAAGATCATTTGGTTGGACTCCACATGCCTTCTGTTTTTCTAGCTACAGGCTGGCTGATCATCCCCAGCTGAGCGCAGAGTTCACAAAGCATTTGAAGAGACTCCCACAGAGTTTAAGCAGAGCCCAGAACAAAGCCTTATACAGACGGCTGATAGACACCTACGGAACACATTACATCCACCAGGTCAAAGAAACTTGTTGCTACTTTATATTATAGCAGAAATGCTGCAGATTCTATTTTAAAATATGATAAAGTTAAAATGTTGTATTGAGTTCTATCATTTCATAATTTGTGTTTGTTAGGTCCAGCTTGGTGGTAAGGTGAGGCGAATCACCGCCTTTCGGACCTGCCTGGCCACACTGAAAGGTTTCTCAGAGACAGATATCAATAATTGTCTAAATCTTGAACTCCGTATGTCCCTGGGCTTCGTCCCTTCCAATGCATCCTTCTCAAACAAGTGTGACAACTTTTTGAAGGGAAACATGAGCATGGGCTTCTACCAGGGCTTTATGACACATAAGATAGAGGTGATTGGAGGAGAGAGATACTTCCCTGACATCCTCTACCAGCGGGACCCTGAGGAAGCATACCAAAGCTGGCTGAGTAGCCTATATGACAACCCTGATGTGGTCTCTTATGCCATCTTCCCTTTGCATCATTTGGTGGAGGATCCACAGATCAGTGATAATCTGAGAACCACCGTCACAGAGTATATCAAAGAGAATCAACTGAAAGAGGACCATCTGAGTTTGAAGAACTGCTCCCCAGGTCCAAACCTGGATCATAATTGCTGTCCTCTAAGGACTGGCAGAGGAACTCTGAGACTGGAGATCCACAGAGCAGCAGGACTGAGAGCTGATACTTTTACAAAAACAGATGCGTATGTGAAAATCTTCTATGGCGGCATGTATGAGGAGACCAATACCGTGATGGACAACAATGACCCAGAGTGGAATGCCACTTATGAATTTGGCTCAGTGGAGCTGGGTCAGGAGCTGAGGTTTGAAGTCTGGGATCGGGACGTGCTTTATAACGATGTTGCAGGAATGTGCATCATTTATCCCGAGAGAGGCGTACATTCTCTTAGCTGCCAGCTCCGCAAAGGAGTTCTCTACTTCACCTACACCGTTTCATGTGATGCTCATTTGACCGGGTTCAGGTGTGGGCGATACTCCCCTCACGCTGAATAGATATTCTTGATACAATATGGAGCTTTAGATTTTAACAGGAATTTGCAATCTGTAATTTTCCTCACATTTCACATTATGACACCAATATAAATACAAAACAATACAAAACTTGTCACTGTGTAAATGTCTTATAATAGCTTCATATTACCCAACCGTCAAAGATCGTGTGCATTTTTTGTACATATTGTAATAAAGACATTAAGATGCAGGACCATTACGTTTATTTTTAAGTGGTTATTTTTTATGTGACGGCCATTGCATTAGTGCACATTGATGAATAATTCAAACAGGAAGTAGATTAATGATACAGGAGAAGTGCATCCAGTGTTGACTCTCTAGTGAGCTGTTTAATGTTGGAGGTACCTGAATCTGTTAATAAGGATAACATTCTTACTTTATAAAGATGTTCACCTTACCACAAAAAGTTATGCTTGAGATCTTTGAAGCAGCAACACAGACAACACAGTTCCTTCCAACTTTTATTTATCACTTTATACTTGAATCTAAAAACATACAAAGGTCTTAATAAAACCCATTTATGACACCACTTCAACACTTAGAACATATTGGCCACTTACACAACACTAAGGCAGTTGTCTTTTAAATCCCCGTTTCTTGGCTCAAGGTATTTAAAGGAGTACAAAAGAACAAAGCAGCAAGCACCATAGCTTCAAATCTTTGTTATACACTTGATTTACTTTTTACACTGAAAAAAAAAACTACAAAGAAAAAGACAGAATATATTTCTAAATGAAATGCACCGACTGCACTCACATAGCCATGTAGTCAGTTATTCTGGATAAATTCACCTAAAATATGACACCAGGATAAAACCACACGTGGTACTTTCTGATGCAGCGACGTTTGAAATCTTTATTCTTAGGAGATAATAAATCATATTTACCTCTGATGAAGCAACGGAAAACAGCATGTAAAAAAAAATCTGATGAAAGCAAATATTTGTATTTAATAACTGGAAAGAATGACGAACAAGACGCAACACCGAAGGAGGGTAAAATGGTAACAGCTATCGATTCATACATTTGTGGTACAAAAAACTTTATTTAATAGTTGCAGGAGGGAAAAATGTTCTGCATCGTATCTAAACAACTGCTTTTTCAGATTTCTTCAGTTCATACAACTTCTGGACTGGATAATATTTAAAAGGCAGACTTTCTATTTGAAAAATGGTTTAGGCACAGTTGTCATGCTAGTTTTTTCTATTTTTCCTCTCATGGCAGTATAAGGTTTGCAGTAGTACTACAGTACGTTCAGTCAGAACACTCAAGTGTACCAAGAATAATGAGTGTTATTAAAACTTCCATCTATCCAGCTCTGATGAATCACAGTCCCAATGAAGCTTTGATTAAAGATGCCATGTCTTCAGGTATAGTCCCCTCACCACCTATAGAAACATCCAACAAATCAGTAACTCCTCTGATTTAGATAAAGCAGAAAACTGGGCAGCTAGCTCTGCCATTTTAATTTCCCCCCAAATAAATCTTGATTTTTGTTCATGCAACCTTGAACTACTTTCCATATTTTACTTCTGTTTAGAAAAACAGGCTTTTTTAAACAAACTCTCAACTTACTTTTCTTTTTTAACTGATGTTCAATAAATCTATTACAAGTTTAAAACCCTCCCCCCCTTTGTTTTACATTTTCATTTTACCATCCTAAATAAAAAGATAATAGATTTTGTGATCAAATCGTTATGATCTTTGCTACAGTCTTTTAAATGGGAAGCAATTTGAAATTAGAGAGCAATCATTGTTATAATAAATACCAAATAAGCCAGGTATACAAAAAATAAAGTCATCTGTCATACTATAAACCATAAAATAATTTAAAAAAATCCCCCACAAAAAAAACAAAACTAAAATGTTTAGATAAAAAGATGTAAGGTCACAGAATACACATGTACACCTCTCCTCACCTTGCTCAGTAGTAGTCATGTCCTGCTCCAGTTTCAGCTTCTTGTTGCCCAGGTTCAGAATGCAGTCCTCAATGCTGTCCTTACTGATCAGCTTAATCACGTTTACTGTCCTGATACACACAACCAAACGCATCACCACCAACACCAAACCATTATAATAGGCATTGTGAAAAGGAGGAAATGTTAATGAAAGGGTAGTTTTACTTGAGGATATCTTGCAATCAAGATCAATATCAACTGTAATAAACTGAGATTCACATGCATTTTCATTCGACATTCATATGGTTGCCATGGTTCCCAATCAACCATTGAAATCGGACAAATTACAATTGTAAGCCATGTAAAGTGAACTCAATTGAGATACCATCTAACCTTGTCTGGCCAACACGGTGACATCTGTCTTCCGCCTGCTTGTCGTTGTAGGGATTGCAGTCAATGTCATGAAGGATAACAACATTTGCTGAGGTGAGGTTAATGCCAAGCCCACCAGCACGCGTTGATAACAGGAACACAAATATGTCAGGATCCGTGTTGAACTCGTCAATCAACAGTATCCTAAAAAGCAGAAGCAAAATCATTTGAATGTAGGTTGAACAAACTGCTTTAATTTTTCTTGGTTTTATATCTTTTAATGCTACTGCACACTATCTATTTTCCTAACCGCTTTATCCAATTCAGGGCCGCGGGTACCTGAAGCCTATCCCAGCAGACACCACATCAATTTGATGTTTCTAAGGGGAACCAACAGATTGATCGGGCCACTTTCTTATACATGCATGCCATGATATTCTCCGGTATATGTTACTGCAAGGCATCATGGGGTCAGGCCTCTTCCTCAGTTATAATAGCCCATTGGGTCTTTTTATAATCAGGCAATAAACTTATGGACAAAAAGCTGATTTATTACCACCAGTGTAACATTCTTGAGAAGTATACACTGATCTTTTCAAGTTTACGTTACTTGTGCTTTCTCAGATTAATTTTCAAATATATCCATCATTCAGCATCAGAGCTACACTACAAAAACTGGCGTTAAAAAACGAGAACAAAACCTACAAAATTAGGTTAATTTTCCTTGAAATAAGATAAAATTTCTTGTTCTGTTGGCAGATAATTTATCTTATTTCAAGGAACATTAACCTGTCAAGTAAAAAAAAAAAAAAAAACTTTAAAAAACCTAAGTAAGAATAATTAGCTTACGTTTATAAAAACAAGCATATGTGTCCTTGATTTGAAATGTTTAATCTTACTTAGATTTTAGTTTTTGCAGTGTCCTGAGACAGAACATCATTAAAGTCACCAGAGGTTTCATCAATCAGAACTGTAACCTTCCTCTTCATTTGGTCAGTCTGCTTTTTCTTACAGTACAAAGCTGTGGAACCAACTGAACTCAAGACCATAACAGTTTAAAGCTTTCACCTCTACGCTTAAGTCCTGGCTGAAAAATAACCAAAATGGTACCCATTTAGCTTTATGTGTTTGAATAAAGAATAGGTTTTTTTAGTGTATAGGTGAACTTTACTTTGGTTTTGTAATGAATTACAGATTTTATATGAGGGGAATATGTTGAATCTGATATACATTTTGTATTGTTTTATCATATTTTAATGTAGTGTAAAAAGGTCTAACCAAAGACAAGAGTTTAGAATTAATTTTGGCTCAAACTTTATTAACTTTATTTGCATGGCATCATATACAATTTATTTGTGACTATGTACAAATACAATTTCCCTGTCAAATAAATAATTTAAATAAATATACATTAAATAAATAAATATAATGCTAAAGTCCCACTGATTAGTGCAGTGGAGAAAATACTGTTTGCACCTGGGGATTTTTCAGGTTCCAGATCTGTGCATCAGTCTTAATGGGTCATGAATAAACCCCTAAAATACAGATAAGACTTGAATGTAACAACAAACTGACCTGTCAGCTATTGGTGTGGATCCATCCAGCCTGACGTAACGGTGACTTAGATGTTTCAACAGCACTTCCACAATGTCAAGCATCATGGTGAACTGACTGAATAACACTACTCGATCTCCCTGCAGAATCATTGTGGAAAAGTTAGAACCCTCTTTTAAAATGAAGGTAATATGTATTTCTTGATAAAAGACAGAAAAAGATTTTAGGATCTTCATTTACCTTGTCTTTAAGCGAAGCCAGAAGTTTGGTAAGGTGGTGGAACTTCCCAGAGTCAAGCAGAAGATCACTGTCAAGCTGATAAGAGTTTATGGAAGAGTACTGCTGACAGAGGCGATGCAGC
Organism: Pseudomugil tenellus; assembly: GCA_037177515.1. Taxonomy (NCBI): domain Eukaryota; kingdom Metazoa; phylum Chordata; class Actinopteri; order Atheriniformes; family Pseudomugilidae; genus Pseudomugil; species Pseudomugil tenellus. The sequence continues at coordinate 11,477,158 of JBAMHX010000013.1, forward strand.
TCAAAGTCAGACATAACTTCCATGTCCTCTTGAATCAGAACTGGATTTGCATCAAAGTGTGTTGGTTCCTTAGGAAGTGGAAAAAAGTGAGAAGGAATCAAGAATTTGACATGATGCTGTAGAATACACTAGAAACTACGCCGTCCGAGGGAACGGCTAGGGGTATGTCCCCCAAAGATCTCAATCTTCAATTTCCCCAATCCATCCTCAATCCAACAAAAATGAAAGAGAATTTTTAAAAAGCAGAACCAACCTTAAGCATGAGCTTGCTCATGGCTTTAAGCTTCTCTGTAGTATAGTACTGTCGATGAAGCAGAGGATGGTTTGCCATCTTCCTCAGCTGCATCATCACATTACACAACTCACGCTCTGGAGAGGAACACATGTTGCATCATAAGTAAAAATGTATTGTGAAATGGAGCAGAGATTTTAGCCATTTAAATCAGACTTACTTTCACCATTTGTGGAAGTTTTTAATTTGTGAAAGAGCGTTTGGTAGAGAGCTTGTTGTTTTTCACTCATGGGGCAGGACTCTATCTTCTCTTTTTTTGCTGGCAACTGCTTGAGAACCTGAGAAAAAACAATTATTTATCTATAACACACCTAACACACTCTTTTTTAACTAGAAATTACACCATCGGAGGTGACGGCTAAGGGTATATCCTCAAACACCCCAATCTTCACATACATATATAAATACAGAGACATTGAAGTATAACGTCATTCTGTGACACATCTTCAGCTTTAGCCAAAACAGTTTTCAGGTTTGAGCGCCCCCCGAAGACTGAAAATGATAAAATTGCTCTACATTGAATCAGTTCATCCTCTCTGTGATGCAAAACATGAAAAATCTAGTCATAATATCCCAGAAACTCCTTTTGGGGGGTAGAATGATTCATAAGTTTATGGTAAGGCACTGAATGTATTTTAATCTGACAGTGCTTTAGGATAATATTCAGATATTCCCAACTGGGAAACATGAACAAACTTGTAAAAGTACCAGTAGACAAATAATAATAAAAACCAATCAAAAACCAATAGGGTGGCTTGAGAATATTGTTGTCAATTAAAAAAAGAACACAGCAGTAAGAAATGTAGAAATTTGTTCTGTATTTTTTAATTGAAATAGATTAATTGATTTATCATAATTGTATCTGGCATGTAATGTCAGGATGTAAAGGATAGGAAGGAGAGAATTAAGAAGCTAATGAATAACACTGAATGTTTTACTTATGCAGTTTTCTGTAGAGAAAGAAAAAGACAGTAAAAGCAAAAAGATTTGTTTAATGTTCCTCTCCCTCCAAAGCAACTTACCTCACTTTTGATTCTTCGCAGGATAAAAGGTTTCATGATAAGTTTGGCCTGAGAAATGCGATCCCTCTCAAAACGGCTTTGCTCCTCATGAGATTTCTGAAACAAAATGTCCCATTTAACACTTTTGTCAAATAAAACAAAGATCATTTTAATGCAACTGCTTAGGACCGTTTGTGCTAAGGTAAGTATTTTTTACAAAAAAAGAAAGGAATAATCAATAAACTCACTATTATTTGGACTGGTTTCACCATAAGTTCCTAGAACTGATTTTCTAAAACAATACAGATGAGTTGCATTGTTTTGTATATAATTATGCTATTGTCTTAATGATGACATTTACTAACTTTGTGAAATGGGGATATAAAAGCTGACTGTGCCAAAAAACAAGAAGTGAAATGAAGCTGTCAAATAATGCCACAAGTTTGCAAACCCTCAAAGCAAAAAGGTCAAAAACAGGTTCAATCTGATGTTGGAGTGCCCTCTGCTGGATCACAATGCAAACAACCTTTCATATGCTGACAATCATCTTTACAGCTTACAGTTGAAGCACTTGCAGATTGTAATTTTCTAATTAAAACAACTCATTGATGTGTCCCCCACCTACCTTGGAATAAATGTTTGGATATTGAAAATAAAAATATAAAAGATTCCTTTTTTTATTTAAATCAGATTCAAGATGTTTTCAACATACAGAGGAAGAGGATTTAGCTAGCTGGTACCATATGGATCAGATAGGGGCGGCTGTCTAAAGAACCCTGAAATGAGCCAAACACAAACTTGCCATGGAAAACATTTTGGAGAGCTGTGTTGTGGTGCTGGAAAACATTGAAGGCATGATGAAGTTCAGGAGAGACATCAACTCTAGGAGATTGTTCTGTAAAGGAGTTCCAGTCAGCAGCAGACGATGCTCTGCCTGATGAGAAAGGTGACACATTGTAAACGGATACAAGCAATTTGTTCAGGTGTAAATGATAGGCAGGAGAGAATTCAGAAACTAATGAATAACTGAATGTTTTTATAGGCTGATGTCTGCAGGGATGAGTTACAGGGCAACTGAATGTCCTCAAGAGAACCAATACATCAGTATGTACTGTAACGCATAACTGAGGAGATACAGGAGAAGATATACAAAATCATAAGCAGGTTAACTAACATTAATAGACATAAGGTGGCGGTAGCGCAGAGAATTCATGTTCTTCAACATGTGGCCTTCGTCAAACACAGCGTATTTCAGACGCAGTTTCCGAAAAAGACTGCGGTCGCTATCGTTTCCTATGGCCAAGTTATACCTGCAAATGAAAAAACAAGTTATGCCCAAAATTAAAGTTGTTTAAGTTTCATCTTTTATTCAACAACAGTCCTTTATTTTCCAAGCAGGCTTCAGATGTCGGGGTTTTCTTACGTGGTCACAATCACGTTGAATTCCACAGCGTTAGTGAGGATATCATGTCTGAGGTAGCAGCGCTCTTCCACAGATCCTACATGAAAAGAAAACATAGAATCTAATTTACTTAATTGAGTGCAAATACACTGCTTTAAAATAGTAAAACACAGTGCATTCACACCATTAACCAATCTAATCTAAAACAATCCAGAGCAGTATCTTTGAGGCCATCTATGTAAGGACACCCTTGGGCAAGTTGGGTCACTGAATCCTTCGCAAAATATCATTTGAGAAGCCAGACTGACAGTAAAAATCTTCAGGCTTCCAGTTCAGTCAAAATATACATATGTGAAAACTATCACAAATTTAGTTTTTTCTTTGTAAAGGAAGGTAGACTTACCATAGTAGATGAGAACATTTAAGACTGGGCACCACAGCTTCAGCTCTCTAACCCAGTTATCTATAACAGAAATAGCATGAATCACAATTGATGTTTTATTTGAACACTTTTCAATAATTAAAATATCAAGACAAAATCAGGCCAGACATGGAAAAAACTAGATAGAATTTTTTCTAATCAATATTACAACTGGGATTTGGATTGTGACTTACCTTTTCATTTCCAACTCCTGTTCAATGTTATAAAAAATGATATGAGATGGAAGATTACCACATAATAGGGCATCTATAAATTAACTATTTCATATTCTATCAATGATATGAAGTTGAGATATGAAAGACTTCTTCGTCACCACAAAATGCAACCTGCGGTGAAAACCCTGAAGTCTAAAGGTCTATTCTTTGTACATCTGCAAAACACTTAACAGTCCTTTAGTAAATATTTCTGATTTAATTTACATTTCATTGTGTTAGTCTCTCTACATGATTACTGTGCTGCACGACAGTTTCATTTTGATCCCACAAACAGACATGTGCAGGTTAGAGGTGTGTGATTCCTAAACCTTTATCAGGATTTTCATCTTTTCTACATTAAGGTTCTTTTCTCACTTCATGTCAACCTTTATACTATTTTATACCCTATTCAGTATCCATTACTTCAAGTAAAAAACAAATTTATCTCCACCACCTTCAATTTATGTGGAACCATTAATAACTCCAAAACAAACATATTTTTCATAATGCAATTTATAGCTCCATTTGTTACATAATTAATAAGAAAAATAATAGTAATAAATGGTTTCTGAAGAATTACAAATTGCATTGGGATATGCTATATTAAAATGATTTGATTAAATAGTGAATTGGTCCACTCCTATCACAGGTACACATGCTTCAGCTGGCAGAGAATGCAAAATACACAGAAAATATGTGGTATTAACCCTAATGGATTAGAAAGAAATCCTCATTTTTATATTTTCCCAGAGAGGTAAAGATGGAAACACATTAATGATGAGAACTTCATGTCTTTCACTGCGAGGCAGTGCAACAAGTTTAATCTACTGCCATTGTAGTCATTTCCGAGTTGTATTATGGCGTAAAATGGATCCATATTCTTTTTTGGTTTCATTAATGACAACGTATTAATGGAGATCTAAACTTTAAGAATATTTAAAGCATATTCACTTAGTAAAACCAGCTTTATTTACTTCAATATGACTTTGTAGTAATTTATGAACAATTAGTCTGCGATGAGGACTGATATATAATGTGACTACAGCTGAGTGTAACTGGGATCTAGGAGTCACTTGCAGTTTCTGCATAGTTTTGTACAAACATTCAATTTGTCCTGTCTGCACTGCTACTTTCTCACCACCCTGTTGCTGGCTGGGACAAGGTGGATAATAAAAAGTGAATGAGGGTAATGAAACACAATGCAAATCTGACATAAATATATTTGAGGCTGAAATAAAGCAAAATTCCAGACAGATGCTATAACTTATTGACTTGTTTTGCTCACCACTGCTTAAATAACTGTTGCAAAAGAAAGGTGATGGGAATTATGACTTATGGAGTAGACACAGTGTCATTTGTAAAGATGACATACCAAGTGTAGAGGAAGGCACAACAATGAGGTAAGGTCCATTTATTCCATTCTCAAATAGCTGGGCCAGAAATGCTATTGCCTGGATAGTTTTCCCCAAACCCTGAAAAAGGAATTAAGGATCAAGAGAAGTGTCATAAGTTAAATCAAGGATAAAGTGATTAAAAAATAAATTAACAACAAAAACCATCAGAATGTCTGGTTGAATATGATATTTCTTAATTAATCCTGAAATCCTGGGCATAAAAAAGAAAAACAACAATCAGCAAATTTACAAAAAAATCTAATTCAAGTACCTCACACAGACTGTACATCTCGTTTCTCTATTCAATGACTTGCCTGCAGGTTTGCAGCACACACAAACTATACCAACTTTGAAACTGACACATTGACAATTAACCTGTGACTAAAGTCATTTACACCAGCCACAAATAATATTAATCATCAGTCTATTAATATTCACCAATTAACCCAACATTGAATCTTTTATTAAATTTTATCTCTTGTTTCTCATTTACTTAGAGATAGATATAAAGTGGTTCAATAAGTATTCCCAGAAGGATTTATTTAAAATAAGATCTTGGGTCTATTATTCTTAATGAAGCTCATTTGTCTTTCCCAAGTTGAAAGTAATTTTTTTACATGTTGGTAATGCAGCGTTTCAACAAGTCATCAACTGGTTGTCTTACCATTTCATCCGCAAGGATGCCACTCAGTTTGTGTTCATGAAGAAGCAGCAGCCACTTTAAACCAATCAGCTGATAGGGTTTGAGCTTGAACCTGAAAGGAAGAGGAATCATTGGATCCAGTGATTTCCTCATTTTAAATAAGGGTATTTATTGTAACTATGTAAAGATTAAAGTGATAAGGCTTATTTTATGAATTAGGACACAACTTTTCACTTTGCACACAGAACCTAAAACTAGCAAGTTTTTTTCCAAGCTTGAATTTATTTCTGTTCGAAGCACAAAATCTCCAAACTGAATGAACAATTTCATTTAAAAAAAACCTCAGTTAATTAGGAAAAGTCTTCATATAGGAAACATAATGGTGACAGCGCAGCAAACTATGCGGTTTAGATTAAATGTGATTATAGCCGAGATAGGCTATTGTAGGGTATATGTATAGTCAAAGATTAACAGAACACATTTGTGAGTTAACATTATTACAGACTTTAAATACATGATGCTTTAATCCAGATGAGTATTACCAGAAGGTTACTCCTCACCCAGATGAAATGGAGCAGCTTAAAAAGGAATCAGACTGAAATCAAGTTTAACACTCAAATAGCTGTTAATACATTATACAATTTGTCTCTACTTGCCAAAAGGCTGATATTGGTTGAGATAGGTGTTAAGTTCAGTATTTATAATAAAAATCTCCAGTTTTATGTCATTATTTCTTGAATGTAAGAGAATGTAAAAAAATGTCCAAAAATTGGAAAAAAGGTCAATATTATATTTATTTTCAATTTTGGTGTGTAATTCTTAACATAAAACTTAAAGTCCAGGTATTTGTATGGACAAACTATTTTTTTTTGCCTAGAATGAAACCGAGGAGGATTCTGGTCAAATATTTTCAGTTGTCTTCTCTTAAAAACTTTAATGAACAAAGATTAAGTGGTATAAATTCAAATGCTTCTTGTAGCTTTAAAATTGTGTGCAGATGACTGAATAATAATAGATAAGCATAAAGGTGTGTATTTAATATGGCAGCTCAGAAGTGTGTGTTTGAACACCACTGGCTGGTCACACTTTGCTTACATCCTGATGACCCACTCCGCGATCACCATGTCACTACAACACTCACTTGAGCCCGGACCGCAAATTGCTACAATCTCTATGGGAAATACTGTACAATATCTAGTAAATGTGAAGTAAATGAAAAGTATTTTACTTACTGGTCATTGAGTACACTGGGTGGTTTGATGGATCCTGTTCCACTCTCCATCACCTCTGTGACCTGCTTGACCATCTTGGAAGAAATCTTCTCACATTTGGACATCAACCCCAGGACAACCTTCCGCTCTTTCAGGACAACTTTGCAGCCTATCACCAAGTCGTCTGAAAGTCCATTTCCCTTATTGAAGACCTCCCACTGAGAAAAACAAAGTGTTACAATTAACACATTATTCGAGTATAAGTTTTATTTATATATATATATATAATTAAAATACTTTTAAAGGCATCTTGAAAATACACCCCAAAAGCCAGTTATACCACTCCATGATTGTTCATTAATATTAAATATTTTTCTGACTAGGGCAGCACAATCACTGAAAAAATGTTAAATGCGATTTTTGACACTTTTTTTCCCCACCAAATGGTTGTTCCACTGATTAACTTTTTTAAAAAATGTAAAAGGGAATTTGAGTACAAAACAGTGAGATTTTCTTATGGTGTAGAGCATATTTGTACTGAAGTGTTATTTTAAACATTACTTAGCTCTATCATTGGAAGGGAAAATATTTTTATGAAGGTCAAAAAGATAATAAGAGATAAGTGGCTGAGAACAACTGGCCGTATTCACATCAAACAGTGAGATCCTAAGAAAATAGACTGTAAAGCCCTGAACAAAACTCTTCAGAATTTGCTTAAAGACTCTTGGACAGTTGGGGATGAGCTTGGTTCGAGTGAGTGAGTGACTCTCGCAACTACCACCTTGGTTTTTATTGCCTTCTATTTAACCCTCCTCTTTAAGACTGAGTTTCCTCCACCACTCTTTCCAGACACTCAGCTGTCCTGAATTTAGGTGCACTTGAAAAAATCCGTGAATACATAGGAGCATTTTATTGTGATGTCAAAAATAAATAAATAAAAAAATTAGATATGCATGTGAATCAAGGTCGTGATTTTAAGCGATTTATCGCGCAGCCTGACATAATTTCTGACATATAACTGCAACATAGAAAATTTGGCTTACATATACTAGACAGTTAAAAGCTGATCAGTACCTGTGGGGTTAATGTATGAGTACTCCATGAAATAAATCACGACACTTATTACATTTTCCCTCAAATTAAAAACAAAAACATGTAAACAGATATTTTCTCACCAGGCTTGACCAGGTATCAAAGGGTCTCAGTTCCACAATCCTCTGAGCCTTCTTAACAGAGCACCCAGCGATCAACGACAGCTCATCTATAGATGCATTCTGGAAGAAAGCTAGTATCTCCTCCTTTGTGTCCGTCATGCCATCATCACCGTCTAACTCATCATCTGAATCGTCAAACTCGCTTGTTAATGAGTCCTCTTCGTCGTCAGTTTCAGCCCCAGAACTGACAACTTCTTCTGTCGCACGTGCCTTCATCTTCCTCTCTGCTGCCTGCTTCTTTGCTAAGCTAGTCTCACTGGTAAATTTTGATAAAGTCCGTGAAACTGAAGATGAAGAGGCTGCCTTGAGCGAAGGGGCGGACGTTGTCTGTTTCACAGAGGATGAAGGCACCGAAACAGATTCTTTTATAATCCATGACGAAAGATTGGAACGAATACCTTTCACTTTGGAACTTCTGTCTTTCTCAGATTCTGACTCGTCTTCACTGTCCTTTGTGGCATCTGTATCTTCTGAGCTGTCCTCTGCAGATTCATTAACAATTATATGGTCTTCAGTATCTTTACAGTCTTTCCTATTTTCATCATCCTTATGATTTATGTGCTCTTTACTCGCTGATTGTTTTTCCATTGACTCAGTGGAGCTGACACTTGTATTCTCTGATAACAGAAAAAAACATCAGTGAATTAGTCATTGTAAACATGTCTTAAGAGTTTCATGATTTATACATATACACATACCAGTTTCTGAGAACATCTGTAGAACCTGCAGAGCTTCTTCGACATCCCAGTCATGTTCCTGTAGCACTGACCGCAGTTCCTGCAACAAATGGATCATCAGAAAAAAAGTTTTTTTTTCTTTTACAAGAAGCCCCTACAATATATTGTACTAACTTTGGTCTTATTCTTTACTTATTCAGTACATAATTTTGGTTAAAATAACTATGACAAGATTTAGGATTTATTGTATTTAACAAGCTTTCAGACCCCCTTTTTGGAACTCCAGAGAGACAGAAGCAACTATAAACAAGTCTAGCAACATCTTCTGGGGATATTGGAAACTTTTGGTGACCGATGTAAAAGCACGTAGTTTACTCTTTGATATTAGCAGCAGCTGTGTAAGCCTCTCGTCTGTCCGAAAGAACACACACACACAAAACGTTTGTTCTCAGTCTGCGTCCAGCTTCAAGCTGTAGGAGCGAGAGCAAATGATCACCTTTGCTGCATGAGCAGACTCGAGTTTCTATTGGTTGATTCCACCCTGGTTTACTGTCTGATATTAATATTTATTAATAAAGAGTGTGGAAAAAACATTTAAAAAGTTAAAAGCATAGTAACATGTTCTAAACTGGAGCTATTTAGCTAAATAGGTTCTCTGAGCCTGAGAGAATATATCAGTTTCTACCATATTTCAAGTGGTTTTACCATTGGTTTTCAGTAGTTTTAATCACAATTATTAGTTTTAGTGTAGTTAGTGGTTAGCTTTTAACCAGTTCTCCAGTAGGCTTAGTATAGTTTGCTTTTTTAGCACATTAGTAGTTTTTAGTTTAGTTTACATTAGGATAGGGTAGAAAAGTCTTATTATAGTTTTTCTTTTTTTTGTTACAAATCTGAAGTCAATGGTGCAGCGAAAATACTAGTATTCTTCATTACAATGTTCGCTGTGTCATTGTTGAAAGGAACTGCAAAGATGACTACTACAAGTGAACTTGCAGCACATATAATACTCCTTTTTGGATAATATAAACAAAAAATATTTTGAGTATTTATAAGTGATTTAAGTGAATGTTTAACACCATTTGTTCAAGTTTCATGAAATCAAGACTTTGCATATAAATCTTATATTTATTCACTTTCAGTGTTTCATCAGGTTTTTAATTAAGGTGTATTGAAGGGGTACAAAATTCCTAAAAATACTGTCAAATAACATCATAGTAACCAAAAAAAAGTTTGTGTCTTGTATATTTCAGTTGCTTTGTATTGCAGATTCAATTAATCAAAATGTCTTTGTACTCTGCGCTAAAAAAAAAAAAAAAAAAAATCAAAAAATGGAAGATTGTTGCAATAATTTATTGTGTAAAGAATGAGTTTCTTAATTTTTGTAGATAGATCATGTTCACTGATCACAGATCATAATAATATATTTGAGAATATTCAGAAAATGACACCACCATATATAAAAAATAACAGTGCAGGCAGACCATTTCTGGTGCAGATTTTAAAGTAATTAATAGAGCTTGAATTTTCAATAATAATTTCTGTGTCTATTATTTGACTCAGTTGTCTACTAAATCCAAATAAAATGACAAAAAGAAGTTACATATGTGGGGAAACTATTGTTATACCATTATTTTGTGATTAATCAAGATTATTTCATTACGGAAAATGTAATTATTTAGGTTAATTTTAACCAAGTCCTAATTATAATGCAAAACTTGACAAGACAAACTCAATACTCTGTCATTATGTTATGGCGAATAAACAGAACCAGTAATCCACAAGTTAACCCAAAAACAAAGATTATATTCAGTTAGACATTCTGTTTATACTCACCTCCTTATCCTGGTCAGGGAACCTTTTTTGTAGTTTTCTCACCATGGCTTCTTGCTTCTCCCAGCTAGGTTCCTTCCCCTCTTTTTCTTCTTCGTCATCAGATACCTTTCAATTTGTATAAAGCGGTCAGCACCACCTTAGTTACCAACTGTTGCTGAGATTTTATGTTTTTTTTCTGTTATTAATAATGGAAAGGCCTAAAAACAACTTCTTACATCACTTAAAACCATGGAAGTAGCATTGTTGACCTTACCACTGATGGTCTTCTCTTTTTGCTTAGCTGAATGTCAACACTATCTTGAGAACAGCTGGATTCATCCTGCTTTCTCTTTAAACCTTTATTTGGAGCTGAGTGGACAAAAACAGGAACGGTTCTCAAAAGAAAAGTAGTCTGTGGAAATACACTGAGCATATTCATTTTGTCCTTAAAAAAAACATTATGTACTTACATTCTTTATCACCAAACTGTGTAACACAGGCAGCTATAGCTCCGTCTAGAGTACTTGTGCTCTCAACAACCTGATGGTAGAGAACTTAGTGTTTTGATAAAGATAAAATTGGGTGCTAAAAATACCAATCTGTCTACCTGAATGATGAAATCATTATAAGTTCTATTATCACATTATACTTACAGTGGGATCCACATTTCACAGCATGTGACATAAAGCAAATGCTACCGAATGTGTTGCACAATCTTTTGTGGTGAAATTAGTGGGTTTGTAGCCCAGTTGAACAAAATTTGCGTAAGCACATCTCACCTCCAGTAGTTGAGTTCTTGTCAGTCGAGGAAACCTTTCAAGTAATTTGTCAAGTCTGTCTTCAAGTTCACTTTTCTCTTCATCTGTATAGGTTGATGCCACGTGTTTGGATGAGTTTTGTAATGGGCTCCTTTAGTAGAAAAATATCATAAAGATAAGTATGTAAGAAAGCCTTAATCTTAAAATGTGTGAAAATGTTATCCAGAATATACAACAATAAAATATGCTTAAAGAGTAATATTTGTTATCAAGAGGTTATGCATGACTGAGAATTTACATGTGAAAATACATACTTGGACCTCTTAGTAAATGACATCTTGTTGTTTGGTTCAGACAGGACTTCATCCTCTTCTAATTCAATGGAAGAGACATCTTCAAAAACCACTCCCCGTGTATGAGTCTTTGATGGGGCCTTTAAAGTCTTCATCTTGTCTGGAAAATATTTTCAAAACAAATTAAAAAACAAAACAAAACATGTCAATATAAGAAAAGAAGATTCTTCCAAGGACATGCTGTCTAGCATACATGCGAATATTACATTACGTTCTTTTTTATTACATATTATATAAACATCTGGCTGCTTGGTTCTAGTGTAAAATCACCCCTTGGGCGTTCACAAAGTATAATGACAGACAGAGCAGGACCACTTTAAGTCTTATAGATTTATCTTAGATTAGAGGCTTAGCTGTTATGAGAATTCTTCCTTGCCCTGGGTGCAGGCAGGAATCACTATAGCCCCTTGCAAACATGGATATTTTTGGCTGACTGTGCAGTGAGTCAAGGCTGAAAAAGTAGCTGTGTTTCCCTATCCACTTACAATACAGACCACCAAAAGATTACGTTGATAGCATTGCTGCTGAAACACTTCATGCTGTGGTTTCATTGTGTAGCTTAAATTAACCACAGACGCATAGCTTTACAACTAAAATATTCAATGTCACCCCCACACAAAACACAAAACAGCAGCAAAGTTCAGCATGTGAATATGAGCTTTGCTATGTAACAAACAAACCGTGTACACGATAGCATGCCGGCATATATGACTGAAAGCAATGTACATTAGCTTTACAGTGTTGCTACTTGTTACCTGGCTTGTTCTCCTTTTCAGATTCGGGACTTTTGGACCCGCAACCCTGCTCTTTGTTCGCTGTTTTCTTCTCAAAACGAAAACGGTCTAAATTAAAAAGACTCATTTCAAATAGTCTTCTTCTTGACAAATAAGGTACAGCCCTTTGTCTTCCTTAGCTTGCAGTATTTTTTCCTTTATTGTGTAGCCGCACGAAGCTTCATGTTCCTGTTAGCCAACGTGACAATCTAGCTAACTAACGTAACGTTAGATGTTAGCATTGGGGCCAGATACACAAACGCCGGTTTTAAGATTTGTCACTGGTCCGTTTTCAAAAGAAATGACGTAACAAAGGCAGACGAGTCACAGCTTCAATGAAGAAGGAGATAATCATTACGTCCCCAAATTTTATGTTCGTTTTATCCCTCAGCGACCGGTTTCCCGCTAACACGAGCAGCCATGAAAATGCTTCGGGGGTGTAACGTCAAAAATGGATGGTCTTCTAGAAAGTGATTAAAAGTCCGCGGGAGCGCGCGCACCCTCTCTTACGTATTTTATTTATATACAGTTTATGGTCGTACATCTTATATGTAATGAGTGTTGCACCCATCTAGCTCGTACTTAGGCCATTTAATAATATTTGAGACATTCTGGGTCATACTGTCCAGATAATGTGACAGATAATGACAATAATGACTGTTTTCATTGTCAACGGTAGTTGTAATACTACTGTACACCTTATTCAGTACTAACATATATCTTACTACCTCATGACGGGGTAGCCATTTTTCAGTTATTCAATGCAGATTGATAGAGAACAGTTTATGAAGCAAACTTCACATTTTTGTACATTACTTTACTATAACTATTTAAGATGGGATAAGGCCTCAGAATAGTAGTAGTACCTAGCAAAAACTTCCCCTCGTTATGGTCAATAGTTAACAGTTTCTTTAAAAATATACTTTTAAATGGCTACATGTGAGTGAAAATCTAATAACTAAAACATTATATACTTAGTTTAATACTTCAGTTTAATTCCACTTTCAAAAAGTAGATGAAATTAATTTTTAAAGTAGGAAACAAGACCACTTAACCCTAGATTCAACGTCTCTGACATAAGACATACAGCACAACATACACGGTTCAAATTCATGAACTCCAGTGGTAAGGACTGATTTACTCGCTTTACGCGCTGTACTCGGCCTCGGGCACGCTGTTTAGTTTGTGTTGCATGATCAGTTCTTGGCACTACACCTGCACTGCCAATTGGTCAGGGGAAGAAGTGGGCGGGAACTTCTCCTGGTAAAACAAGATAGTAAACAGTAAAGTACTTCCGGTGTTGCTTACATTGGCAATTATTCGCAATCAGATTAATTGCTTCTAAACAAGAACTTAAGAAAAACGTGGTAAAATATAGGATGAAAAGAACGATGTCTAATACTATATCCTATAGTCACTACAGGCAAGAAAATGCATTTTTGCAGGGTGAAAAAAACGACATGATCCGCTAAAATGGAAAATATTTGCAGGATAAGTATCTTGAAAGTATACTCTATTGCTTATAAGACCAGTAATAGTGCTATTGTTTGAGTCCAGTGATGTAATTACGTTATTTCAATATGTGAATGAATGTCTCTTTTCAAACCGTAATATTTGGAAAGTGAGATATTTCTACATTACTGCACATATTTTGAATTTTCCCTGCAAAATATATGGGAATATATTTGACATAAAGCTTTTGGACAGAACTGCATTTTTACCAAATTACATCATTCCTCATTTTAAACATTTGATATGTTACAATGTAATCGAGAGCAAAATCATTTAAACTGTGCAGTAAATCCGGTTTTGAAAGTGAATCAATATCTATGGCAAACAGACATAAAATAAAAGGAACATTACATTGTTATTCTATTTTTTTGGCTTCATTATCCCTCTCTACATTACAACAACGCCTTTATCTACATTATGTTAGTGAGATTCTCCTTTACACTGCTGCCCTCTAGCTGCTAAACAAGACTGGCACTAGAAAGATACAATCATATATTGTCTCGTCAAAAGGGGGCATCAGATTCTATGTGGTTATAAATTGCAGTTTTCAGTTCACTCGCAAGTGAGACTATCACTTGAACACCTTGAATGTCAGTTTTAAGAGAGCAAAGTAATTTTTACTTAACTTAAACACATAAAAAAAGTTAATCTAAGCAAATTTTTCAAAACCAGCTCCCTGGTAAATGCCAGTAATAATTTGGTGGACATGCATATCAAGCTTAAAGAGAAACAAACAAACAGATAACAAAATAGAATTGACTTGAGCTAAAGATTTTCCCTCATGAAAAAAGATAAACAGAGATTTTATTTAAAAGTATTATCTTATAGCAGTAAAATAAGCCACTAACTGCTAAACAGTAATAAAACATCATTTTAAGTACAAGGAAAACACATTTTTAACAACTTTTCAGCTAATAAACCTGTCTGGCCTTGTATTGTGCATGTTCATTTAAAAAAAAATGTAAACTAAAACTGTTTTGTGAAATTGTGCACTTTACAGTCTTAAGCTGAACTTTTACTTCAGTCATTTTCTTCAGGAACCATCAAAGAAGTAAATCTAACCTTTATTTTGTGTTGATGGTCAAAGTCAATGGCAAAATCCTCCAAGCTATTCACAAAGCACAACACTTTCAAACACTTAAGATAATAACCAAGAATGGCAAGCACGCTCCAGAATGTGTTAGCAGAAAAAAATGAATCACATACCCCCTTGACATATTGAGTAAGTTATGACTATTAGGTTATGCTCTTTAATCAGAGCATCTAAGCAACTAAAATACCGCCATACTGTCATTTTACTGTCACCCCCACCATCGTCATGGAGACCATGTAAGTTATAGCATTGCGTGTGTGTGTTTGCGCTCCACTGGGTGCACAATAGGCCGACTGACACAGAGTCTGATAGGGGTCATGACCTCTCGCAGCAGGAAGCGCTAACTGTGGCTCCTTGCTTCTCCTGTCTCCATGTTAAGGTTTTTTGTGTATGTGTTTGCCTTCATGTGCATGTACATGCGTGCAAATTTTATATCTGAATAAGAATTTTTTTCCCTTTAAACTTGCTTTGGATGTGTTTTTCTGATATCTTCTGGAAGTGTCTCTTTGTTTAGACACATCCACATGTACATAGACAAGTTTGAGCGTAGTAATTTGATTGATGCTTGATGTGATTTGATGCTTTGATGATTTAGAAATCTGTCAGTGCAATATCTACTAAAACTACATCCACACACAGTAAGCACTACATATGTGCAAAGGTAAATCCAGTGACTCAGAGTTCTGTGTCGGTGCAACATGTAAGTGTATATCTGACACTCTTTTTGAAGATATAGTAGCCTATGTATATGCACATTCAATATAAAAGGAAAAAATGTTCATGCAAACTAAAGACAATACTTTGTGTATACTTTTAAATACTTGTTGCCTGTGTCAAGTGCACATGCAAATATGTGCACTGCATTAATGTCAGTGTATGCATGAATTTTTAGCTTTGACCCATCCGTGGTGTTCCAGTGGACTCGTCACAAAGTCTGTCACCACCCAGCCACCATGGCGCCCAACTTGGCCGAGACCCGACGGCGGCAGGGAGCACCTTGTCACCGTGGTAACAAGTCTGGGATGTAACATCCCTCCCACTCCTCCTGCCCCATCATAAGAAATGCACAGAGGAATACACTCACCATCTCAAAGAAAGGCTCCTTGTGAGGGTAGAGTTCATTTATGTGAAAAAAGAGTGAAAAAAATGGTATAGCTGATACCAATGGCTGATTTGACCAAAAACAGGCTTATATCCTATTGTGAGACAGCAGAGTAGGAATAAAAGACAAATGCATGTACTATTTTGTTGCTTCATTCATTCCAAACCACTTAATCCAATTCAGTGTGTGCGTGTGTAGCCTATCGAAGCTATTAGCAGTCGAGAGGCAGACACTCTCTTGACAGGAAATCAGTCTATTATAAAGAGAAAATCAACCACTCATACTCAGGGATGATTTAGAGTAACCAGTTAACTTAACATGCACGTCTCTGGAATGAAGCCAGAGTACCTGGAGAGAACCGAAGCATACACGGGGAGAACACGGGGAAAACATGCAAACTCCACACAAAAAGACCACTGTGCAGCTCAAACCAGCAACCTTTCTGTGCAACTGCAGTGCTAACCGCCACACCACTGTGCAGCCCATATTTTGTTGCTTTAAACCCTGTAAAAAGATGAATGCAACTGGGGTGGTACTGGATGGAGTCATTATGCATAGACCAAGCAAGAATTATGACAAAAAGAGAAAAAAAGAAAACTGCCAATTGTAGCATGTATAATGTAAGTCTTCAACACCCAAATGAATACGTTAATATACTCCCTTTTGAAGTAATTAAAGATGCAAGTATCTCATGATGTGTTTTAATAGGTTTGACACATCTAACCTCTGAGATATTTGACCATTCCTTGAGAGACCAGCTGCACTGTTGTACAACAGTCTTTAAGTCATGCTCTGGACTCTCAGTCAGATTGATTGTTATATAGCAATTATATCGTTCCAAGACATTTAAATCATCATCCTAACCACTGGATTGTTGCTTTGGACCAATCTCAATCTCATGTTAACTGGTCCACTTTAGCACCTGTATCAATTCTCTGCAAGACAGAAACAAGTTATTTTGAGATTGTTTGGCACCATTTATTAAACTCTGCTAATAAGATCTACACGTTATTGGGGTGATGAAAGGTTTTGTTCTCTGATTTAATTTTCCTTTATGGGCAAAAGGTTACATTTTAGTGTCATTTCTCATTTACAGTAATTAGTCATATGTTTGAGGAGTCTCCTAAATGCCTCTTGACTGAGTCAGTCGAAGTGTTTATTAAGCATATAATGTTGCTGAACTTTACTGGAGCTTACCAACTGCAGCAACCCCAGATCATAGCACTATCCCCACAGTCTAAACAGCAGACACTGGGTATGATAGAATTAACATAATGGTTGTAAGAATAGAGCAGGGGTGCCCAAATCCAGTTATTAAGATCTAGCATCATATAACTTTTAGATTCATCCCTTTTCCAACACACCTGAATTAAATAGCTAAATTCACTCTTCTGCATGTCACCCAGCTCTGTAGAGGCCTGCTAGCAAGGCATTTATTTGATTCAGCTGTGTTAGACAAGCGATGTATCTAAAAACTGCAGGATGGCAGCTCTTGAGGACTGAGTGAGCACCCTTGGAATAAAACACTTGCCTCTCTTCTTACCCAGATGTGCCCCTCACTCTGGAACAGGCTAAATCATATCACACCAAATTACTGTCTTGTAATAATAATGAATTAGATTTATTTAGCTTTTTTCAAGAAACCCAAAGTTGTTTATATTGAATACATTTTTCATTCACACTTGGAGATGATAGGCTACATGTACTGATGGAAATAGAGACCGCCACAGAAACATTGTTTACGTTCATACAGCAGTGATGCCCGCAGTGCAGGCAAGGAGAGTGAAGTATCTTGTCCAGGGACACAATGACAGATTGACTTAAGGAGCAGATTTCAAATCTTTTGGTCATTTAATAGTTTCTTCACTCTCCTTACATTAGATGTTTTCTCTGCTTGATGCATTTCCACAGCCATGGGACGTGTATGTTCATGTCTCATTGTTTAAAAAGTGAGAAGCCACACATAGCATCAGTTCAGATTAAATAACTTGATGTGAGCAAAAAGATAATCAAACAATGTCAAACTAGAGATACTTGCTTTTTACATATACATGGCATGTTGTACTTCTATTAATAAATGAACATATTAGCATTAGGATACTGTTGGCCAATAGTTTGCCATCAGCAATACATAGTTACATACATAGCAGTATATAATACATATATGTGTAAAAGAAAAACAAGTTTAGGAAAAAATAACACTTTCTATTTCCTTTGGGTTACCTTCACTGTAATTATATTAAACCACAACTCCACTGGAAACCCTGCTCTTAGAAAACTTATCAAACACACGTTTCACATTCTTTTGTACAGCTTTTGTTTAGTCATCACTCATGTATCCACTCTCTCTCTGCAAGCAAAGAGAATCAACAGCAGGGGAGAATTCCCATGTTGCAGGAGGTGATGGCACAGAGCAGCCCAGACAACACACCAATCATGGGTAGACATTGACCGATCCTCCTGGCTGCCTCGCAGAACATCGGTCAAACAGAGCTTTGTTGATGCGGCATTCCACTGTGTTGTCCTTCTGTTTGTACTCCTTAATCAAACAAAATCAACAGCATTTATATTATAGATGTGAAGCATCTCATGCTGTTACATTTTGCTGCTGTTTATTTTCCATTCTCAGCTCTAATCGGAGTTCACCATTGTTTACAATCACAATGAAAGAGAGAGTTTGCAGTTGATTCTGAGTATTTTTGGATGCAAAGGTTTTTTATTTGCATGGTTTTATGCAGAAATTAGTTGCTGCAGTAAGCTGTACTGGATTTGTCACATTCTTTTAGTATTTTAATTTAGCAGAAGGAGACATGCAGAAAGACAGCAAGACAATGACTGATCCCCAGGCTGCCTTATAGAAAGTTATTCAGACAGGCTTTGTTGGCTCTGCATGCCTTTCCATTGTCCTCCTGTCTGCAACTTTTTGAATGAATTAATGTCAATAATGTCTTTGTCATTTAGACATCAAATGTTATCTCATATATTTGATCTATTATTATAATTAATTATTCTAATTTAACTAAATGGCCATCCTATCTGGATTCATGTTAAATAATATACTGTTGGAATTTTTCACTTTTTTATTTCTTCTGCATTTTTACTCTGATAAATTCAGATTGTAATGCACGGCATCGTGGAAAAACGTGGAGTCACTGGCTTTGTTAAAATGCTGTTGTTGTTACTTCCTTTATTGCTATTTATCATAGTTTCAGTTTAAAGATTTAGTCATTTATTCATATTCACAATAACCTGCTTGCTTTTGGTTGGAGCATCATTGACATGACTAAGATGTTTTACATTTCAGGTACACATACAAAATTATTGCTTTAGATACATTTCATTTACATTTCTCAAATGCATCTGCAAGGTAGAGAAAAACTTTCTTGAACATTTGCAAACCTTTTTGAGAAAAACACTGTACGGAACCCCATCCCCCCTACGCAAAAAAAGCATCTTCAGTTAAGCTGTTTTTTTTTTTTTTTCCATTGCCAAAGTACTTCTGTTTGTGTGTGCATGTGTGTGTCTTGGTCTCTCTTTTCTCTAAAATGGCAGGGAAGATGAGACCACTGAGATGGGAATGTCAGCATAGGATCAGCACCCCTGCTGGTGGACACCAGTTGGGGGTCGGATCCTTTTGGGATACTGATGCCTCTAAGTGTGTATGTGTTTTGATGGAGCCTGTATGTGGATTTTTACGTGTGTGTGCATCATAAATATGTTTGTGTCTGTATGAATGTTAGAGGCCAGTGTCTGGGCCCGTTTTGGGGGAAAGGAGGTTAGTGTGGTGACAGCCTCAGCTGTGTTGAACTGTGGGAGAAAAAGAGCTGACGCGACGGGAGCTGATGTCTGACATGACCTCTCTCAGTAGGCACGCTGCAGGGAGCTGGGAGTTGCCACTGATTGGGTCCACTTGTGGGTCTCTGTCTTAAAGTGAAAGAAATTTGCTTAGAAAGTAAGCGACATAAAAAAAAACCTTTTTTTTAAAAAAGGACTTTTCTTTTCACTGCCCACTTTCTCTTACGACAGACTTGCTCTTTGGGAAATGCCAGCTTGCTGAATGAGGTTCTGGACTCTCTGATCATCTTCATCAGCGTTCCATTTTCTTTCTTCATATAATATACTTTGCCTTGACCTTCACACTCTGGTTTCACCAAATTCCCTTTCTCCATCTTTCCTCCCTTGCTGTATCTTCTCTGTTGTGTTTCAACCTGCTTTGCTTCTTACAGTTTTCACGTGTCATGTCTATTTGCATCATCCCTCTAATCTTACATTCCTCATTCTGCTCCACATCCCAAGTCCAATACACACACAAAAGCACACAGACACTGACACACCTATGTTCCTTTCTATTCACAGTCTCTCCTCTCTGGGTCCAGTGCTTTGCCATCAGTCTGATAAGTGCCAACAAAGCCCCCACTGTCTAATGTGACCCTCTATTCTTTCCCCAATCTACTCTCTCTCCTTCTCCCTTCATCCTGGAGCAGCCAAGCATGAGGCAAAGAGGAGGGGACATTTATCTTATGCATTCACCCCAACTTGTTTTACTTTTACCTCGTCTTTTTTCTAGTCTTCCATCCCTGTATGCTTTTTGTTTGTTAAGTGGTTTATGTACCGGTCACATTTAATTTTCCCTTTTTATCTCCTATGACTTATTTAAACCCTTTGCCCTTGTTTCTTTCACAGCGAATGCTGCTGAATTTGGTATCAAACAATGAAATGGAGCTTAACATTTAACTGGTAAAGACTCTCCATCATGAACTAATGTGTCTTCTTTTCAGAGGGATTAGGATCTTAATAAAGAGATCATGAGCTTGCAAGAGAGCAGTGTATGGTGTTAAACTAGAGACCAGAAGATGATTTAAAAACATTGAAGGGTTGAATTAAGTAAATCTTTTGCTATAACACAAGTGACTTAATCTGGGAAGGAATTTCCACAAGCAAAATACACACATATAGAGACATTCTTATTTAACTACTATGCATGAACAAGTTTATATTATGCAATCATAGCATATCCTAAAACAAATTACAATCATGTTAAGTCATTTATGTTACAAAAAAAGAGAAGCTTTCGAGTAAATAATCTTTATGATGTGCATTTAAAATAACAATTTAAATGTTATCTCAAATGTCCACAATGGACAGACAGAATGAAAGTTATGTGCTGCACTATGTGGATTAAGGAAAACACTAATATGCAAAAGTCAAGCACATATTTACATTTTAAGCTTCTCCTCAAATGCATTCCAGATATTTCACCTTGCTGTATACACATCAACTCCCATGAAAATCTGTCGAGGAAAAAATAAGAGTTATGGGGGAAAAACTTTTGCCCTTCTGCATAGCTGGAAAATCACAAAATGAACATTTTCAGTGTGCTGCAAACAAAGATTATATTCAGTTTCCAGGGAGACACATTTCCATTAATAGGCTTCTAGAAACCAGAATTATATTAATCATGAACCGAGTCTATGGAAAAATGTGATATTTTTCTACAAGAAAGCTGTGTATTTGTGCTGATGAAAACAGGATCTAAATCATTTTTTTAATTTTAATGCTATTCAGAATTTGAATGTAATGAAATTGAAAATGACTTTTAGTTTATGTTTCCAAAACATTTTCAATGTTGCAGAAATCCGGGAATCATAGTTTTTGGTACATACATAGTACTGCCTAAATATATTTATTCCCAGTGTGTTTCCTTACTAGTCTTTTATTCCACTATAATGTAAAGTGTTACTCAGAGTTTTTAAAACTGACTTCCCTCGAGATTTAATCCTGCAGAGAATTAGTTCTATAAATGTATATAAAAACTATATTATAAAGTTCCTTTATAGACACATTAAGCTTGGAGTGAAAACTAAACCAGGTGCTTGAATTACTCACATTATCCGTCCGTTTGAAATCATTCTGGTTTTTCTCCTCACTCTTTTACTCCCACCGTTCCTGTCAATCAGCAAGCTAGTCAGTCATTCAGTCTTTCTGCCAACCAGCACTCTGAAAGTTAGAGTTGTACTAATGACTCTCGTTAGCCACTTAACTGACTACAGCGCTCTCCCTTTTTCCAAGTATGAATAGAATAACTCTAATGGTGCTTGTTCGCCACTCCACTGCTCCCCCTTATCCTCATATGGCTTTATCACAGCTGATCAGTGTGCCTACAGATAAGCCTCAGTGTGACTGTTCCATATCCTCTTCCTTAAGCTTTTATCAGTCCCGATCAGTGTATCTTGGGTTCTCTCTGTCTGAGAAAGGTCATGTTTTCATTCAGCCCCAATCGGCTCTCTGACCGATAAGACAATTTGTAAGGTTGAAATCAGAGAGGACTTTTTGTGATCAGGAGAAGACAGATGGAGGAAGGAACCTCTACTAATACATTTCAAGCATTTTTTAGCGTCTATATGACTGCAAATATTTTAGATCTGATAGACTAATACAGTTTGTGAATGTATTACTAACCATGCAACAACCAACAATTTTGATTTCCACAAGTGATGTACAAGTTGTGGATGGTTTTTCATTCTGATTGTTTCCCTTTAGACATATAATTAACTCCTCAACACTCTCTTAGTTAATAAGTTATCCAGTTATACTTCATCCTTAGTTTTCTTTCACATCTAAAGCAAAGTGTAGCAGAGAAAACAGGACTTTGCAAATTAGACTTAGTTTACTTTTTTGTCTTTTTTGAAAGGTTAACATAAACCATAAAAAATGCTCAAAAAATTAGTACTGCTTTCATATCATTAAAAAATCTAACAAAGTCTCATAAATTAATCATTTGTACCTTCTGAAAAAAAGGGTTACTTTCCAACTATCGGTACCTTTTTCTGGACCTTCTCATCAGCATTCAAT
Source organism: Pseudomugil tenellus (assembly GCA_037177515.1). Classification (NCBI taxonomy): domain Eukaryota; kingdom Metazoa; phylum Chordata; class Actinopteri; order Atheriniformes; family Pseudomugilidae; genus Pseudomugil; species Pseudomugil tenellus. The sequence goes on from JBAMHX010000013.1 coordinate 11,499,883, forward strand.
CCCCTTCTCACACTGGTGCTCACTAATCTAATCATCTTCTCTGCAGTCTCACATAAAGCCTCCAATAGTCCAGCCAAGGCTCCCTAATCGACATGTTATTGCCCACAATCACATTTACAGCACAGAGGCAAATCTGCACAGATGTGATTGTGTCGGCTGCTAATCCAATCCGCCCTCCCTTATTTTTTTTTTTACTCGGCATCTTTCATCTTCAAAAGCAGGTTGACAGTGTTTTAATTTTCATTCTTGGGTTACTCTCCATCAATTTAGCTCACAGTATGTGGAGGTGTTTATGGAGTGAGACACATGTAGGTGCTGGTTATTGTACAAACTCTTATTTCTGTCCTGTGGGAAAACGAAATGCAGGCTTTTTGTTTTTGATGTCATTTAAACCAAAGCTCTCTGTTATTGTTTATTCAGAGGTGTAGTGTCTATTAGATCAGACTGGGAAGATTTGTTCCAGCTTGGTGGTTTGAGGCTGATTATTTGAAACTGATAACCTGTTTTGTTCAGTGGGATCAGTGTAAGGATTTCCGGGCAGCAAAGACACAAGCAAAATATAAACCATTAAACCATAAAATCAGATGTTTTGGCTAAAAATAATGTTATGCCTATGTTTTGTTACATGTTAAACATGTCATTCTCCATATTTAGTTCTGCTCTCTAACTCTACTAGTCTGATAGGTGTTTATTGTGTTGTCTCCAAGGCATTTTTCATCTCTCCCTCTAAATTCACTGTGGGCCCACATCTTAATTTACAAGCTGCATACAGTATATTGAACTAAAACAGACCTATTAACAACACTTATAGCCTAAAAATGAATATTAGACATAACATTTTGAGTGTAAGCTCAATCAGTTCAAGTTCTGATACCTCTCAATGCACCTGTGGCACTTTCAAAAATAGTTGTAACTGTATCATAGCAATTTGTGAGATATGCTAGAAATGAAAATAGGAAATTTAGCTGAAGTTTTTAAAATTCCAAGCAAATTTCGCATTTTCCCCCTCCAGGTTCAGAAAAAGTTTTTTTTTTAAAATCATTCAAAGGGAATGGTGAGTGTAAGCATTAATTTATTCTGACGCATAATACAGCGGTATGTTGGCTCCAGTATTTATAAAGGCTAAAAACACATATGAAGCTACTTTAACAGACTGTCAACATAAAGATTAAAAGTAAGCTTAAAATGATGTTTTTATAAGTAACACTTTCAATACATTCAACATTGTTAAAACAACAGAATCAGCTTGTTTGAATCAGATGGCCAATGAAGCATCCTGCATGAACATTTTTTTTCTCTGGGGGAAGAATGTGTGTGTATTTGTGCGTGTGTGTTTGACCCAACCCGATCTTTCCAGGTCAGAGTTCCTGACACACACTCACACCCAGCGGGGTGACAAAATAATTAACTCTGTCTATGATTGACAGACAGTTCATCACAATGACACATACACACAGAAACTTAGAGTATTACTTTCTCATAATCAGCAAAAGTGACAAGACAGATTACTCTTATGTGTTTCAAATCAAAATATATATGAGACACATAGTAAACAATTCTTGCTACATGTTTAATACAATAGTTTTGTGGCATAAAATATTTTGTTCTCTCTGGTAACTTTCCCATCACAGTGTCATGGACATTTATTAATTTAAAAATACCTGCACTATTGCAGACAGTGGCTGAATAACCACTTAAAAAGGTTTTATGTTTTTCTTATCTTGCACAAAAAGATGTGGAATGACTCATAACATTGTCATTATTCTCCCTTGCAGGTTTTTGTCTTCATTTTTATCTATGGCATTTGTTTTCATACATCTTTTAAAATACTCTTGACACGTTACATATTTTATATGTATATGTCTAAATTCTAAATTCTGCATTACACCTCCAAATATACAAGTCTACCACAGTTTCCACCTGAAGTAAAAAATCTTTAAGTCTTCTTGCCAGTTGATAATTTTATTTGCATCCATATAACTGAAAGAAAAATTTGTCTTTAAATTTTGAATTGGTAAAATAGCAACTCCAAGTGATTAAAATGAGAAAGAAATAAGAGAAAAGAAAGGAAAGTACTATCTTGATCTTGGAGGTACTCTAACACAGACATCTCTGTTTCAGATAGCATGTTAACCTTTGAAGGGTGCACTTAAAAGTGTGGGTGTACGTGGGGTGGAGAGGAGGTGGTAAAGTGGGTCTGAGTGGGTGGATAGAGGGTAACCTGTGGATTGAAATGGTGTACCTCCCCTTGCCCGCCCTCCATCCCCTTGATTCTGAGAAGTCGGTTTTCTCTATGGCCACAATGGAAGACGGGTCAGATTGCACCGGCACATTCACGGGCCCACTTTGTTTTCAAATGGTTTTGTTTAGTTGTTACACTGTAGACACCCAACACCTTCCAAGAATCTGAACTCGTCTATAGAGGGCAGGTAGGTGGTGTAGAGGCACAAGGGGCAGGAAAGAGATGAGGATGTATTTTCGATTCAAATTAATTTCACAAGATGTTGAATATTTGACATTTAATATTTGATCTCCAACTCTTCTACTATATTTATAGTTTTGTCTCTCGACTAAAGAGATTTTTCTTTCCCAACCTTTCTCATTGTAGCCCCACCCTTTTCTATACATTTATCTACCCTTCCTTCTCCATTCCTGCATAATGTCTTTTGTGTTTTGACCATAATGTTGATGCATTTCCACTTTGGAGTGTTAAAGCAGTGTACCACAGCAAGATCTGGGCTACTCATTCTCGAGCTGACTGCGAGGCATGCCTAATACAGCACTAATTCTACGCTTAGCCTTTACTTTTGCAAGGAAAAAACTGCCTGTTTGTTGACTTTGTGACTGTCAAGCAGGATGATCATGTAAGCCCATCCATATGTCTTAATCTCTTAAAAAAAAGCTACTACGTAATGACAAGATTGTTACAAACTTTATTAAACTTTATTAAATCAAGACTAAATCAAGTGATGTCTAATAAAGCTACTTGTAAGTTTTGGTGTTAATTTCCCTTTTTACTTGTCTGCACCAATACAGCAGAATGATCCTCCTTCTTATGTGTCATCCTAAAAAAATTAGCTTTACCAAAAGGAACCTTTTGGATGTAAAGTTCCTTTGAACCTAAATTTTTTTTCTTTATTTCCTTTTTCATAGCAGTGCTTATGTGTTCATATTGGTATGTCTGTCTATTAGTAACATAAGTGAAAAGAAAAAAAAAGTCATGGTCAAATTTTCATTAAATTTTCTGGATACCCCAGAAATGGGATAAGAAGTAAACAATTGGATTTTTGGGGAAATCTGGATCACTGTCTGGATCAAGGTATTTTTTAACTACACGGAATATATATGTCCATCCTTGTATCAATGAGGGGCAGTAGGTAGCTAGTACCTTTCCCAGCAATTTGCAGGACAGAGACATGGTGCATCCTGGTCAAGTCGCAAGTCCATCACAGGGCCAACACAGAGACAAACAACCACTCATGCTCACACACTCTCCTAGGGACACTTTAGTGTGACCAGTAAACCTAACACCACACGGAAAGGTCACTGTACAGACCTCCCTGCAACCATGGCTTGAACCAGCAAAGCCATCATGCAGCACATACACTATAT
>JBAMHX010000013.1:11520835-11547774 GCA_037177515.1 Pseudomugil tenellus
TATAGTCGGACTCACCTCGACGCACGGCTTGGGCTCTGGAACCCGAAACCTTGAGAGGGGCTGGACCCTTTTCCACTATGGAGTTGCGCGCGGAACTACACAATAAATACTTACAAACAACAGTGGACTTAAACAGGTTTTCTTCCACAATTTTTAAATATAACTCAGATAGCTCTAAAATTTTCTCCAAAGAGAAAGCAGTTAAGGGTGTATTTTTAGTAAGAATGGTAATGTCAGAAAAGATGCTCACAGACTCTAGTTATAATACATTACATATATTAATACACTTTTTTAAATAAGCAGACTTTTGAGCTTGTATAAAACTTAGTCATAAATATCTAAATTTGTTTAAACATGTATCTCTGCTTCCACAAGTTGCCTTAGTTGGAGCATGCAATGCAACTGGTCCTCATATCATTACAGCTGCAACATGTGTGTTTTTGTGTTTGATCACTGTTGTGTAACTGTGGTGATCACTGCAGGGCTGCAGTGGTTAATGAGAGTACAGGCACTGGGGCTAATTTAAGGCTAAGATTTAACAAGGAGAAACTATTGTTATATATGATTTACTTGAATGGAAGTCAGCTGACCTCAATGTTATCAATCCTTCTTTATTTTACTTGCTTTCACAATCCACCATGATCCCTGTTGCTGTTGTCTCTACACCACATCTCTTTTTTTAACTGCCTCTTACTTGTTATTCCGTTTCTCTGCCAATTATGTCCACATTCAACACCATCTCTTCATCTCTCTCCATCTCTCTCTCTCCTTCTCTTCCCCGGTCTCTTCAGCTCCCTCTCTCTCTGGGACAGCAGATGGAAACTATGGCCCAGTTCTGCCTTTTGTTCTGGGTCCCTAGAGAGACCTTTCTGGACACCATACAGCTCAGCTCCCAATATCTAATACAAAATGCAAGTGCCTGTCTTTTCATTAAAATAAAAGTTGGGGAATGCTCTTTCCCCCCCTTTAAACATACTTAATGACATAAGCATGCTTCAATGATTTGAAACATGTTGAATGCAGTTCTGAACTATGCTGTCAACTTATCTAAACTGAGTGAATTTAAAAAACAAAGAAACAATCAAACAAAGCTATAACTAAATAAAATACATAAATGCATTTTACTGGTATAGTTTGTTCTTCTGGTGCACATTTTACTCCACGTTGCCTTGTGTCATTCCAGGTTATTCTATTTAATTGTTTTCAGATTAAGGACATTTCTCTTGAAAAATAAAGAAAAAATAAAAAGCCTACAGAGTGAGTGAAACCATTCAAAAACAAGCTAAAGACCGTGAGGGTAGCAACGTGTAAACACTTTTGTTAAAAGAGGGGGAAGTAAAGCTCAACATGACGCCGGAGTATTTTTTTCAGCTCTTTTTTTATTTACAACACTATCCACCCGCATCATCGTGTCTCGGGTTCTCTCGAACTCCACCACCCTGTTGTTATTTTTCATAACGTCCATGAGTAAATAATTCATGTGCGTGAAACACTGAAACCTCAACCTGCTCTGCATCCCACCTGTTGAGACTTTTTAACCCCTCCCCTCCAGGTTTAAAAAAATACAGAGTTGTTGTTGTTATTATCATTAGCAGCCACCATTATGAAAACATAAATAAAACAAAAACTCATCTTGTTGGCAGTTTAAACTAAAATACAAGCTGATATGGATGTAATGCACATGGAGCTCCAGCGAAAATCAAAATGTGTTTATTTTCAGTTCGTGTTCGATTATGTTTGTGAATCATTTATATGAAAGTCCAAATAAGATTTGCTTGTTTCACTGGAACGCTTTGGAAAACACAATCTTTTTTTATATAAATGACATTCTATTTTTTTTAATTCAAGCACATTTTAGTAATAACAAGCTCAACCTAAATTTGCCATTGCTATAATTATTCTTTAGAGCCATTATGAGGAATTTCATTGAATTTCCAACAAATAACAGCATCAACCTTAAGTAGCCCTTTAAATGTTTACGGAAACTTGATCCCCTTTCACCGCAAAACGAACTCTCTGCAGATGGCTGTCTGATATAAGATAAAGCTCTACCAGCATAAATTCTGTAAATAATTTAACGTCCTTATTATACTCCTCTTTATACCATGAATTCATGAGAAGAGCAAAGGAGCACGAATTGTGATTGGTTGGTGGGAGACAGAGCAGAGAAGGGTTGCAAGCAGTTGTCCACGTTCATAAATTATTTGAAAGTTTTGCTTTTCCATAGTACGCGTCTATGTCTGTACGGCTTGTTTGACACATTGTGAGTATATTGTAAATTAGCCAGAGAAAATAAAAGGGGAACAAACGAAAGTCAAATTTCAGGCTGGGTCCTTGGCAAGGCCTGTGCGCGCGTGGTGCACGTTTGTTAACAGAGAGAACTAAAGGAGAAAGAAAGAGGTTAACTACAGCGTGTATCAATGTGTGTGTGTGATGGTGGTGGTGGGGGAGGATCTTTCTTTAGTTGAGAAAGTGTGTTCACTCTCGAGTTAGGTCCTAGGGGACACGGTGGGGACCTGCGAGCGCTCACCAGCTGACAGCGCGTGCTCCACTCAGGCCATCCAACACCTCGGCCCACGAGCCAACTAACAATAGGCCTGAAATTAATGCACACTCCCCAATATCAAATCTAGCATTCACCAAATGGAAGGCATTGCATCAGTAGGCCTTTAGGAAGCGAAGACAACAGTTCATCCGATAATGTTACAAATAAAATAAAAACAGGAACACTTGCAATGACTTTTCCTGCACTGTTGCCAACAAATTGCAACAGACCGCGTGCTAAGCTCACGTTGCTGCAAGTTTATTGTGAACAACACGCTGATGTGTTCCTGAAATAATCTTTATTTAATACCTTTATCAAATAAAGATTATTTCAGGGCTGTTCCTTTGAGGAAAGATAGCCCTCCTGCCTTTTTGTTTTCTTATTATTTAGCTCATGGGCATATTGTTCATTATGTCTTCCTGATGCTGTCGATGCAAATGTCTGAGTTGTTTCTAGTGCAAACGAATTCTCAAAGCAGTGGACAAAACATTTTTTTTTATACTTTTTTCGAATTTCATCGATGCAAAATAAATACAAACTTAAATAGCTAAATATCCATATTATTATTATTATTATTATTATTATTATTATTATTATTATTATTATTATGCCATCTTTATTGTTAAAATACAATTAACAAAAAAAAAACCACACATTTGAGTTTTTTAAGGCTTAGAGTCAGACTCGTGAGATTTTATTTTAGTTTTTTATTCCCAAAATCAAATCAAAATAACAAAGAATGGCAAAATGATTATTAAATTTCCAGCAATTTAACTATGGAGTGAAGAAAGGCAAACAACAAAAGAATAACATCAGTAATAAATAGGCTACATTACAATTCATCCAGTGGGAGAAAAAAGTTACAGCTCATCTGGTAATATAAAAGATGTATTTTTATTTAAAAAAAAGGCAGTAATGATGGCTACATTAAATAGGCTATTCACGTGAAGTTGGCAGTTCTACATTAGCAAGCAAAACGGTAGCATTGTTTGTATTTTGGGAGGAGGATAAAAATCACAATTCTGAAGCCTCTGGCCTGTTTATCTTAAAGTGCATGTCATGAACTTTTGAAGTTGCAAAAAACATTATACAAACAAATGATCGATTCAGAACATAAATCACAATCAAGCTCAAATAAGATAACTAAGAAATTTACACATCTCGGCCAAATCAAACATAGCTAAACATTTATCAATAACGTTTTGTGGAAGACAGCTTTTTGGATGGAGTAACGTGGGAAATGCCCATGGCAGTGCTGTGCGCGACATGGCAGAGGGAGTCTTCCAGCCACGTCTCCATGGAAACTGGAAATTGTTAGGATGTATATGTTTGTTGGCAGAACCCAATTAGGCTTATGTTACTTTAAAAAACAAAACAAAACAAAAAAAAAACCAACAAAAAAAAAAAACTCAAAATGTCAGATGCTATTATTAATGTAGCTATTATTGACACAGTTTATGGTCATTAGGCCCGTTTCGTTGCCTAGTGAAGCTTTTAGTAGGTTACAATTATTATTCGTTTAGAAAGAAACTACATGGTGATGGTGGTGGTTGGGGAGTTTGAGTTCTGAAAGATCATCCTCTTCACTTGAGTGAAGTTCCATCACTATTTCATCTGAATCACTGAAGTGGGAGTGCGGGGAAAACTCCCCGTCGCTTCGGGGAGACTCTTTCCTTCCGCTCCCAAACTGTGAAGTGCCTGCCCGAGAGGATGATGACGGAGAAGATGAGCACATGGCTTCTTCAACTCTTGGGGAGTACGAATTCTCTTCAAAGGAAGAACGGAAAGGCATCCCGGCAATGTGAACTGGCTGGTTGCCGCTTGGGACGGACGAAGGCATGTCCTTAACTCCATCAAAGTCACTGGCAGGTGAAAGCTTAATGTCACACTTTGGCGAATTATCGTTATTACTGGGGTTGTCATTATTGCTGTTGTTGGAAGTGACCGGACCTTGGAGCAGCTCAGCCAATGCATTGATGTAAATCTGCGCCATCTGTAAAGTTTCATATTTAGAGAGCTTCTTGTCGTTGTCAAATGCTGGGATGACGCTGCGCAGCTCGTCAAACGCATGGTTAAGCCCGTGCATGCGTCTTCTCTCGCGCGCGTTAGCAGCCACTCTTCTTTGCCTCTGGACGCCGTTGGCTGGTTTGCTGGACGGTGCTCTCTGCCTCATTGAAGCCTCTTCTTCGGGCCCCGTGGTCATGCCTTTAAGTCGACATAGGTCTCTGACTTTGAGCGAAGAAGAGGATGGGCTCTTGGTAGATGTTCTGTGACTGAGAGGACTGGGATGACCTGAGGACCCCGGGGAGTCACTCTCTGAAAAGATAATAAATGATTAAATAAATGAAAGAGTACGATTAAAGAAAAAACGATGAAAAAGTAAATTCAGTTTATGATCAAGCCAAAAAGAATTAATGCGAAACCGAACTTAAACTGAACTGCATGTGATGTTTCTGTAACTATTACATTCAAAGCTTGTCAAGCAGTGTTGATGTTTTTATTTTACCTTGGTAAGATCCGGTGCTCGGGCAGGGCGAGTGCCGCAGGCAGTCGGGTGAAGTGGCGTGTGCCGCGCAGGTGCCAGAAGCCGGAGCCTGCCAGGCGCGTGGGTCACTATCTCTGCCCACGAGCGTCAGTATAGGTTCGTAGCGGGACTCCTCAAACTGCTGCTCCCCTCCCCTCTCCTCTACTATTGGGCTGCTACATCTTTGCTGCAGCGCATCGATGGAAGCCACCTCACGCGCACTTTTATCCCAGTCTGCAGTTAATACATCCATGAGTAAAAACCGAAAACAAAAACAAACAATAACATAAAAAAACAACTAAAATAAACTAAGCAAATGAACAAAAACAGATCTTTTCTGTATCAGAAAAAGTTATTGGAGGCACACACTGATATGATGGTGTACGACTGTCGCGTGCAGGACTTCTTCTATGTGTCTCAAGGCGCGGCGTCGGTTTAAAAAGCGGCACGCGTCTGCAAGCCCCCCTCCTCTGACTGGTCGCGTGTTGACGTCCAATGAAATGTCTAGGTAAAACCCAAGAGAGGTGATTATGGCTCCCCGCAGCAGGGCTGTTTATGATAAAGTTACGATTTAGGGAGTGTTTAACGCAAAGGGGGTAAGGGGAACCTCCCACAGGACACACGTGGAGCTGAAGATGGCTTTAGGTGAGGAGCGTGGAGAGCTCGAGTGCGTGCATTGGGCAATTTCCCCACCTGACCTGTTACTGCGTCTGCTTTCCTTCTCTGCATGAGCGTAACAGGGGATGCGGGGTAAGGGGAAACTGGAAAGGTTAAAAATTGAGTTAATTGATCATCCTGTGTGTTGCTTTTGGAATTCTGCTTAACTCAAGAGATTAAACAATTAGGCTGCTTTGTTTTAAAATTATGCATAAGTAACCGAGCCTCTCAAATTCCATCCTTCAGCAGTGGCACAAAGTTTAGCGAAAAGTCTAAACCCTCCAAAAACATAACAAAACCCTGTTGGGGGAGAGTTCCTTCTACAAAAAAAAAAAAAAAAAAAAACTATTCCTGGGGCTCGCGCGCTCATTATCAATTCACAATTCATTCATTCTATGATCATCTCCAGTTACCATTTTCCTTTTGTAACATGTCTGAAACCTTTTGATCCAGCTCTCGGAACGCCCTGTCGGCAAGAAAAAGGCTTCACAGGGAACGGAAACATGAGCAGGGGTCTAGCGCTCAATACAGTGTCATACTGACACGAGCTGAGTGACGCACAGTCAGAGGATGCACACATAGGCTATGCTTAAAGATTTTCCATAGTTTACTAATTGTCTAAAGAGCAGTGGATACAGGTTGGGAGCGAAGACTAAAACAAGGAAACCACAAATTATCAAGAGGATGCACCTGCTGCCTACTCGTCACAAAAGTCACTGATATTCAAACTGGAGGCTAAATGAACAATTGGATAACTGTTGGGTTGAAATGAGCCATTAAGACTAATTGTCACATGGTCTATTTAATGAAAAGGATTCAGGCTCGGCTGAGATACTGTAAGATGAACACAGTGGGTCAGTGTTTAGGGTGGATGATCAACGGAAGCAGATAAAGACCAAACAAAAACGACAATAAACTGATAAATGTACTGTTAAGAGTAGACTTTTAAGATAATACCAAAATTGTTGCTTTGATCAAAAAAGTGGAAGCTCGTGATAACTCAGAATTGTGAGAAAACTACAATTTATGGTAGAAAGAAAGAAATTCTAGGACGACATCAGTCTTTTTCATTTTTTATTCATGTATTCATCGTGGGGACGTCTTGCGGGCTGGAGGTCTGGCGCCGAGCGTTCGCCCCCTCTTCCCACCTACAAGCCTCTCCGTCCAACGGGCCGGGTTGGGCTCCTGAAGCTACCAACAGGTTGGATATTGTAGCTGGCGATTATTAAAGTGTCGCAGCCACAATAGAGACTCTATGTTCCATTGGTCACGCCTGAGGGGGAGCTTCTCGAGGGAGAGGGGCGGACTCCCATTCCAATGCGCAAGAGGAGTCTGCGTGCTGCCCCTTTCCATTCCCATCTCCCTGGAGACCGACGTGAGGCTGACCTAGACTGGAGGGAGGCGATGTGACAATATTCTTTCTGAAGTCTTGTTATTTTAAATTAAATGTCTTTAAAATAGGTATACTACCAGTTAAAAGTTTGGACACACTTTCCCATTGGATTTAAGGGGAAATGTGTCCTAACTTTTGACTAGTAGTGCAGCCTATTGTATAAAACTTGTACTGCACAGGGCTGCTGCTAAACCAGAAAAATAAAGTTAATGAATTTATTTATGTGTAATTTATGATTAGTATAGAATTAATTCGGCTAGGCCATGGAAAGCTTTTGCCTTAGAGGTTAATAATGTGTGAGAATCTATGGAGGCTACGGCAGGCCATAGATCCCCCCCCCCCCCCCTGTTTACACCACTATGTTGGACAGCAAGCCTCCAGTGATAACCACCGCAAAACACTAATTAAAGCACGAATCCGTCAAAAACACCCACAGCAAGTATGGATCAGGGGCCTCATTTGCTTACGCAAAAAACGGCCTGAAATTTGCGTAGGAATGTTACTATGCAAACTTTGTGATTTATAAAAATTAACTGGATGCAGAAGAGTGTGTACCACTGCGCCAACTTTGGACCTGGCATTGTAACATTTTGAAGACGGAAAACCAGCTGCACAACTGATATAATACATTTAAGGAACATTTGTTATCATTAACACTAGACTTTGTATTATTGTATTCAAAAACACAGAACAACGGATTATCATATACATGCCCAAAAACTGAGTTATTTATTCCATAAATATGTATTTAAACATCCGAGAACAGTATGCTATACTTCATCACGCTTATTGGTAAATTAATTGTGATAGGGTGTCCAGCAATCCAATATTGCCGCGAGCAAAATGTCACGCCATCATAATTTGTCACTATGATAGGATGAAGATGGAGAGAGTTTTTGGGATCATGGGGATTACCTGGCCAATTGTCACAACTGACTGATAAGCTGATTTGTTCTTACAGTTAGGTATGGAATTGGTTTCAGTGTTAGAGTGTGTGCATGGCTCTGCTGCCATCAGTGTGTGAATGTGTGCATGCATGAATGGCATATATAAAGTGCTTTGGTCATCAAGAGATGAAAGTAAAGTACTATATAAGTTAACACCATTTACGCCATTCACTAGAGTGCCCGACTTGCCGGTTAGTGGCTGTTTTGGACTTGTCATTAAAATGACATGTTGATACGTGAAATTTCCAGACTCTGTGGCAGAGCAGGCCAACATCAAAAGGCAATGTGCAGAAACGTCCTGCTTCCCAAACGTAATCAATGTGATTGACTACACTAATGTTGCTATAAGGGCTCCATGTGTGGACGAGGTTGCCTTTGTGAACCGTAAAAACGTTCATTCCATTAACGTACAAGTTATTTGTAACACGGACATGATCCTCACAAACCTGGCAGCACGGCAGCTTTCCTCTTCTTTGTTACGCCACTACTAAGACTTCAGAATAAGATTGCATTCCGTTACTCCACCTAACTAACGAGCACCTCAATTTCAGTCTGTGAAAAATAAAGTTCACACGCAATCTCAGTTGCCCTGATTCTGCCACAAACACTTCTCGATACATATGCTGACATATTTATGAGGTGCTTTGCACTGATTGTGTATGGTAGAAAGTGACCCAAAATCACCTGAGCAACTTTTTTGGCAAGGTTGTAATTTATAAAAAGGAAATTGCATGAACCTGAGTGTATGCAATTTTTTTTTTATCAGACTTTTACTTTGGCGTAACAACTAGTGTTTTTTTTTTTTTTGCTAAGCACAATTCTAGTTGAGATTTTATGCAAAGTTTTATAAATGAGGCCCCAGGTATCAAACACAAGTGGATTGCCAAAAATATCTGAAATAGCTGATTCGAGGTTCTGCAGTTATCTCGTTTTATTGAACATCTAGAAGGAAAAGTGATGAGCAGATATCACCAGTGTTCTCTACTGGGGATTAACGATCCCTATAATCTTTGCATTTCATTAGTGCAGTATTTCAGAGAGGTGCTAAGCGATGTAAATGAAGGTTCTACTCGTGAAATTGTTTTTTATGAACTCCTAATATGAAAAGCACCCTCCCACCACTCGTGGCTACGATTCCATATCCACACGTTTCTCTGTGCAGACATTGCTGTTGCTGTTCCACATAATGCTACAAGGCTCTTCTCTTTTATAATCTCCTTGAAACGGTGCTATTGAAAATGTGCCGGCTACGGCTGGACAACAACTTTAAAATAGCACGATGCGCTGCTGTTACCGTCGTGTTTGCTTCCATAAACATGATGACGCCATCTTTACCATGGTCTTTTAATCAAGCAGGACACATTTGGTGTGCATAACGTTCATACAGGAGATCACAAACATGCCACATTTATTTAGAAATATGAGGGAACTCTATATAAAAAAACAAAAAAAACATCAGCTTCCACAAAATAATCAGAATTGAGCAATATGTCCTGCAGTCTAAACGTGACAAGTCCTCAATATCAGTCTTTAGTAACTACTTTTATTGTCTGGATTGTGCAATTTTGATCCGCTAAGAGGAAGCCTGGCCAACTACAAAACTAGCTACAAATGTGAATCCACAGCCTACCTGAGTATTACCTGCATAATCTGCTGGTTGCGCTGGATTCCCAGTCCTCTCATCTCACAGGTACAATCCATTAGTCCTGTTTATCGATGTTTGTCGGTAATGTGTAGGACAGACAATTCTTTTGGCTATGTATATTCCTACACCCGAATGTAGAGCATGAAATCATTATTTGACTCGGATGAATACAATATACACTACCACATACACTACAATCTGTCCAAGTTTAATTGGTTTAGAGATTGGTCAAGTTGCCATCTAAAATGGCGGATAAACAAAAGTTGGGTGAATCAGTGACATCAGCTGCACGTCATCTTTGAGCTTGTGTGAACTAATCATTGAATTTAAAAAGGCTTCAATTTGTCAAGAAGCATGAAGATTAGATTCTGGAGTAAGGAAAGGAGGTCAGGTGGTCAGATGAATCCAGATTCGCCTTGTTCCAGAGTGAAGGGTGCATCAAAGAAAAGCAGGTGAAGTGACGCAGCCATCATGCCTACTGTACAAGCCTATAGGGGTGCTGTTAGACTCACTGCAGTTGGTCAGTAACATTTTGTGCCCAAAGAATGAGGTCAGCTGACTACATGAACTTACTGAATAAGCAGGTTATTCAATTCATTTGTTTCTTCTCTGTTGTCAAGCATATGACAATTCCAGGATTCATTGGGCTCAAATTATTAGAGTGGTTTAGGAAGCACGAGACACCACTTTAACTCATTGCATCCATCTTCATGAAACAATTAATGCAACATAGATTTAAGTAAACCTTGTGGGATTGCAGAAGCTTATTGGAACAATAATGACACAACAAATTTTTGCCCGTAATACAGATACTTTACCAAACCTATGGATGCAAGAATTCTATTCACAGTGTTTATTATGTTGGTATTTCTCTTAAAGAAAAAAAAAAAACATCCATAAAAATAGTTTATTTCACTATTCTAAGAACTGTCTGAATGTGGTTAATCTAGCAGCAGTGGATAAAAGTGCATTTCTCCACTGGAGTCAAATCACAGCAAGTTACAACTGTGTTGAATACTTTACTATGACCATGTTCAAGCTGGTTTAACAAAACTGAAAGTTTCACCACCCATGGATCACCTGTCTGTAACACATGTGTAACAGAATTTATTTTAAGGGGGAAGCAGGGAGACTTTGGAAACCTGTAGGAATAACACAGTGCCACTATCTGGTGAGAAATGCTGTTACACTGTGACACTCCAGTGAGTGACAGCAGTTTTCAGCTCAGCAGGGTCCAAGGTGTACCCTGCTGTCACATAGCTTTCAGAATTACAGCCATCTGTATGAAACACAAAAGCTAAGCTCAAGCTTGATTTTCCCACACGCTGAATTATCAAATTAGAAATTTACTTTATATATTTGTTACTTTTCTTTTGACTTCAACAGCGTTATTGCTGTTGTAGACTGGCATATATTTTGTTCACATAAGTCACCATGATTGCTTATGAGTGTCCAAACATTTGCATCTAACTGTAGACAAAAAAGTAACCTTCATAATAAGCAGGTATAATTAAAAAAAATAAACAAATAAAAGTAATAAAACACCAGGAATTCTGAAATAAATATAAAAGAGCCACACAGACTGAAAAAAACTAATGTCTTTCAGAGATGACAAAAGTCTTTTGATTGTCACACCAAGCTTCACACAAGATGCATAATGAAGTTCTGTAGTAAGTTCCTCAGCTTTAACTGTCAAATTTAATAAAACAGCTTCTGTTTGTAAGGACACAAGAGCTTTTTTTGTTCTGTCTTCTACTTGTTAAATTTAGTTACTTCTAATAAATGGTAATCTACTTTAGCAAAGACAACAAATACCATCCCACTGTAGAAAACCTGTTTATTAGACAAATTATACACAGAAAGCTTTGCCACTTGTAACAGAGGCCTCAGTTTGTTCGGTTTTTGAATAATATGCAACACATACAACAAAATAGGCCTATATTAAATACTGTACATTATAGATTTTTGAAAATGATCAAGTAACTCCTGTAGTTCTATGTATGAAATTAAAAATGTTAACAGATAGTTAAACAGCAAATTTGTGCATGCTTTCTTTTCAGTGAACTTGCCACATTTTGTTATTTAGCCAGCAAAAAAACAAAAAATAAAATAAGAAGAACTCAAGATGACATGAGAAATGATACAAAAAATATCTTTGCAAGTATGTTGACCATGGATAAGATAGAGGAAAGCAAAAGGCAGTAATGTGACTGCTCAACTCAACACCAAAGCTCAGCATGATATAGTCTTTTCTTTTTGTTAAACAAAAATAGCATCAACATGTAAAATATACATTTTATAATGTCTCTTTCATTTATACTAAATAAAACTTTTTAAATGCATGTGTCCTATTTGTCATTCAATAGCCATACTGATGCCTAATATAAGAAAAGAATTCTTAAGAATGTTTGCTTCAAAACACTGTGGCTTGACTGAGTTCTCTACACACAACATTTCGCAGTTTAGTTCTTAAAGATAACAAACTGAAAACTTGCTCTAAACAACTAACATTATCATTTATTAATACAGTGTTAGTGAAAAAAACAAAAACAAAAAAATGTTTGGTTCCATTATACCAACCCTACAACTTCCCATTCTCAACCTCAAAATGCACCTTAATGGTCTCATTCTAATTAATTGGCACTTTAAATGAAAACGAGATATATAAACAGTACCCTTAACATTGGAGATATGAACTAGAAGTGTATTTTGGACTCATCTTGTAAAAGGCAGCCACTTGGTTCCGATGGCCATTGACTCTTCAAGACATTCCCATGACCTAGCACAACCACTGATTTGCTACTCTGAAATGTTTCCAGTACACAGCGATACTTTGGACTTCATTGGAAACCAGGAGGGTACGCTAGCTAGTTGACATATAAGGCTTGTACTGAAGATGCTGTTGCAATGGCTTCTCCTCAACACCAAATCAACTCCATTTCACCACTTGAAGCTGATAAGAAGTGATTCACAGACTTGGATGATAAAATGACTTAACACCAGAGCTATGGGAGCACTGAAGGTAAGCAAAACATATACAAACCAAAAGAAAAAAAATTGAATGACTTGATGATGCAAAACCAGAGACTACAGCACTTGTTTAGCAGTTTTTACAAAGTTTGCTGAGAGAAAAAAAACAAAACAAAAAAATAAAAACAAGTAGACAGCTCAGAACAATGTTGTTTTTTGTACTTTCTGACCAAAACACATTCCACGCATTATATTTTTTTCTTTTTTTCTTTGCAAAAACAAAACTCAATAAAACACATATAATAAGCACAAGCTTTTGAAGTCTTTCAGCTTGACTTTTATATTTTCTACTCTTTCAACTGCTCTTCATGTTGTCCATGTTTACTGCACCTCAGAGTCTGATTAGAGGATCTCACCTTGATTCGAAAAGCAGATAGCACAATACAGGTGAGAAAAGAAAAGGTAAGATCTACATACAATCACTTACAGGTTTGTGGGCACTGGTACAGTGCAGAGGGTTTGACAAAGAGTTTAATGTGGATCAAAATGGGTGAAAACAGTTTTAGGCTGACACACCAAAAATGGCAGCAGTGGTTTAAGATTGATGCACCAAACTGGCGATTAAACAGTGACGTTGATGTACCTGTGCACCGCCATGGCATATCAACAGTTTTCAGACCGATGTACTATTGGAGGCGCCAGCTGCAAAGTCCTAGGTGTGGTCAGGTCACTGAATGGACACCATCTTGGAGGCGATTGCACATTTATAACCCCATTTATTGGTGAAACAATACCAGAGAAGAAATAAACTGGAAGTGGACTATCAAATAGTGAAAAGGCAGAGTTACTGGAGAAGCAAAATTTTCAGTATTCACTGAGATAGGGCCTTTTTTATAACACCTGTGCTTTAGGGCACAGGGCCAAAGACAATCTATATATTATATAGCTGGGCCTCATGAAATTACTGCCTCGTCATTGCTTGTTAGTTACAACCCCTGGGGGTTGCTTAATGGCTAGAGACCACTGATCATCTCAAAACTCTGGAGCTAACAAGAATATAATACTTTCTGCTGCTGGACTAGTATAAACTAAACTCCCCAGGAATGGTTAGGAGATTAAAAGGAGCCAGGCCAGCTCAGTATTTTTCTATTACATGAGATAGTTCTCACGTCATAAAACAGAAACAATTATGATAAAAAAAAAAACATTTCTTTCCTTTTCAATTTCTACCAAAATAATCCCCCAAACAATCACAAGAACAACAACAGTAAAGGAACAAAAAATTCCAGCCCCCACCTTCCCTGCCAACTTTTCCCTTGTTGCATCTCACCAGTATGGTTTGCAGGAGGATAAGAAATGCCCCAACACAACTCCACCTCTTTTTGTTTTCTTCACGTACAAAACAGACACTCCTGTAAACACCCAAGCAGAAACTGAAAACAGAAAAATTGCTATTTACACAGATATCTATCCTCTGACTTTTTACCCTTTAGCCACAATGTATTGTTCAACCACCCAATGACATACTCTAAACTCTGCCTCCACCCATGACTCTTCCTTCTGAACCAACCACATCCACAGTAACTCCTCATATGGAGGTACCCCTGTCTGGATCATTGCCATATCCAAAGTTGGGTCCTGGACCTGTGGGCTGGTAGGGGATAGAGGACATTGTTTTAATGGGGCTGCGGAAGAAACCTCCATTGGGGGCCCTTTGCCTGAAAGGGCCAACCCCACCAGTCCGGTGGTCCTGAAGGCCACCGCCGCCACCGCCACCAAAGCTAGTAGAGAATCCAGCGGCAGCTTTGGCAGATAGGCTACGGCTTAGGGTCTGGATCTGCTCAGGAATGAAGGTGGTGGTGGTGATGTGAGTGTTGCGGAAATCACTGATCTGCTCAAGTGCCTGGCGAGCAGCAGGCAGCGCATCCATATCAAGGGGTGTTAAATCGACGGAAGAGGTGGAGAACTGCTTATGGGGGCTTTCATCCTCGGTGCACAAGCTGTTAACCCGGCGGTGTAAGTGCTCCAGGTCGATCTCCTTATCGTCCTGGAAGTGGAGAGGGGATAGGAAGGGGGGAAAAGTGAAGAGAAAGTGACAATGGCGAATGGAAGGACAGAAGACACAGTAATGACAGGGGCAAGCATATGTCAAGAATATGTGATTCGAGAGAAGAAGGAGAAGGAGGAGGTGTTTAAAGATGGAGCACCATTGAAGAGAAAAGGAATGGAGAGATTCAAGATAAGAGAAAAGAATATTTGCAAAGAAAAAGATGGCAATCGGAAAGACAGAAGTTGGATAAAGGAAAGCAGATAGATAAAGGCAGCAAAGTGTGAAAGTAGCACACATACAAGAGTTAGGAAATTGAGAGTTCAGTGAAGAGAAAGTGCAGTTTAATTGGAGAGAAAATATTGTTTGAACAAGAGGACAAAATGGGTTGAATTCATTTCCAGTAACAGGGATGTCATCAATCAAATCAGAATAAAGGAACACAAAGAAGTGAAAACAATTGAAAGATGGAGAAGAATGATTGTGAAATGATGATGAGGCCAAGACAAAGAAAATATGGTCAGGTAAAAGTTTACATTATAATTAAAGTAATAAATATTAAAGTCAAGGTGATTGAAATAGTATGAATAAATTTGTGGTGCAAAATACAGTATGAAACAAATGTTTGGTGGTCACAAGGAAAAGATGGACGTGATAGCAAGTAGGGAGAGCCAAAGGAGAAAAAGGGAAAGATGGAGGGAGGGATAGAAAAGCACACTCTGAGCTGTGGTCAGGATATTGACAGAAAGAAACATATACACACTTCTACAAGGTCTTTAAGGGGGTGCAGATAATCTGAAATATACAGAAAACACACTCCCAACATGCTGTGTGCTCTGCTATTCCAGGGCCTTAGGGCTAATGTTGAGCAAGCATTACCATATATCAACTACTATTAACCTGCAAAGGTAAAACTTTTGCTATGGAAAACAGTCCTGATGTTCAACAATGCTTAACTTATGTTACTGTTTTTTTTTATTGGTTTATGTCACTACATTGCATTATAGCCATAGTCCCAAAAACATTCACTTTGAGACTGACATCTCATTTTCAAGTGAATTAGTTCCAGGCCATAATTCATTTTTAAAGTTTTATATCTAATTCATCACTTGCATTATATAATGGAGATGATTTAATAATGTTTTATCTTAACATTAACAGTCTTAACAATCTTACCAATTCATTGCACATACATGAACTTAAGTTTTATCTTAATATAAGTTAACTTAATAATATAAAGTAAGCTAAATGAAACTTATAGAAATGACAAAGAATACATTATATGACTATATTCACAGAAATAATTTATCCACTTAAAGATGGTAACATTGAGTGAGAGGTGTTTCATGCCTTTACTGCCAACGATATGGTGGACAGTAGTGCATGGGAATCTGTATAGTAATGAATGAGGTGTGCGGTGATGAGGGTTTTGTGAACAGTGGTAATGAAAAAAGGTGATAGAAAGGGTTTACAAACTTTCACATTCTCCACACATTTGTGGCAATGTGCTTCAGGGATCAGTGGCAAGGTTGAGTTTTTATTTCTATAGGGTCTCATAGGAAAGTGGGTGGTGGATAGGTGGGGTATCAGATAAATTGGTGTTTCAGATTTAATGGTGATACTGTTTGGGTACAGTCAAAAGGGTTCTGTAATAATGGGGTCACATAATTGAAAGGGTAAAGACAGATTTACTGACCGTGTCCACTTGGTCTGGGGATTCTGGAAGGGGCTCTGGCCTTAGTGTATGCAGCTCACAGGCAGAGGGGGACCAGCAGTAGTGCCCCCAGGTTACCATCTAAAGAGGGGCAATGGGAGGAAAGAGAAGACTAACGGGCACTAACTTTTGTAGTGAAACTGTCCTAAACAAAGCAAGTGTTTGGAAGAGGAAATATCAAAAAGGGTAGATTTGGTGTCATTAGAAATGAAGGAAAGTGAAAGAAATGGGTGAAGCAGAAATGAGCATTCTGCTGTCTGTGAAGAAAGACTAAAGGGTAATCTACGAGGTAAGACTAAGCAAGAGAAGAGGAGATTTAATTGGCAGAACCTAGTTAGAACTATAGTGCTTGCCAGTGAAAGAGTAATAATTTCCTCCTTTATGATGCCCACTGTGGGATTGTAGAAGAAAGAAAAATAAATTCAGTTTAATTTAAAATAAATATAGTACTGCAGTGTTTTACATATAACATTACAAATGTACAAACTGCAAACTGTAACCAGTAAAGAAGAATGCTTCCCTTTGTCTCTATTTGAAGAAATACAACCCTCTAGTGGCCTCAGCGTATTATTGCACACACTGTCAGTCAGCCATGTTTCAGGATAAACTTTTAAGAAGACGTATATTTGCACTCAGCTTTACTATCATGTGAACACCAAAATTTGAAGCCTGTTCCATGATGTCCATTTCTCATGAAAAATAATAATTTGCACCTCTGCTTCAAGGTTTACTAACCAGTTATCCATTTTTTTAAAAGAAAAATCTATTGTATGTATAACCTTGGTGTAGGAGGTGAGGTGGTGAACGTGGTCATTCTCATTTTTGGTGTAAGCTCAGAGGGATTGGTGGCTTCATAGGAGTGCTGGACAATCAGGGCGCAGGGAATGTCGCAGCATGCTGGGGGCTGGTAATGGGTGGCTGTGGGGGCAGAAGTGTTGGTGGTGTTGGGGTTCTGGCTTTGGGTTTGGCTGCCCAGGGCAAGAGGGTGCTCATTGGGGCTGTGAGGACACGTATCGGCAGCTTGCCTGGCAGATGGGCCATCTGCCTGTGTCTGGTGTGTGTGATGTGCAAGTGTGCGAGCAAAAGGGTTGGGAAAAGAAAGACAGATAGAAATAGGTAATGTGGAGAGAAAGTTGGAGCAGTTCATGTATATGTTTTTGTGTTTGTATGCATGCAAGTTAAGAGAGAAGATAAAAACAGAGCCAAAAAAAAGTTAAATAAAAGCCAAACCGACACACAAACAGACAAACAGCAGACGGGCAGAGACAGAGAGGAGATGAGACAGACAAGATCAGGCAGATTTGAAAGATGGCAGGGTGGAGGAGAGAGAAGTAAAGATGGGTGGGGGGGTGAGCGAGAAAAAAAGACATTGCAGTGAGTCAGCACACACTGATAAGCAGGTCGCTGTGTTGTGTCCTCAGAGAGACATTCACACAGTTGTTTTATACCTGGAAAGGGGAGATGTATAAATGCCATTTTGTATTGCTCTCTCCCCTCGCCCGCTACACCCCTCAACACAGAGTACTTATCTACAAGAACAAAACAAAAAGCAATATGAGAGCTTTGAGCCACAGTGATAAAAGATCATTGTGTAGCATTAGAACAAGAAGAGCCAGCAATTTGTATCCTAATTCCTAAGTTTAGATATCAGCTTTTCTTATGTCCCCTGCGGAACTTGATAGACATGCTCCAGCTCTCCTCATGCTAATTCTACATGGATTTTATGATAACTCAGACATGGTCAAAACCACAGATGTTACCATTATGGAAGAGTTCTGACAATGGCCATTTTACTTGAACTTATTTTCACTTTTGGGTTTTGGAAAATGTTATTTCCAATGACAGAACCCCTTCATACAAACCTCTGGTTGAACATATATAGGTCAAAAGGGGCAAAGCATACAGCCACCCTTGTTATTGTAAATGTTGGGCTTCAAAAACTCATCTGGAAAATTGCTTGTCCAAAGTATTAAAAGCACCTTTATGTTTTTTTTCATCAGCTGAACAGTACTATAATTACAATTTTCCCTCCCCCACCTTATCACACTCCCAAAGTGAGTGCAGATACTTCTAAGGACAGGACAATACATGGGATACATAGAAATTAAAAAGTCAGTAAAATACATATTTGTATTCTGTATTAAGCTAAAATGCATCTAGAATATGTTGATTTTCTCTAATTATCAGCTGATGTGCGAGAAAAACTATCATCCTAAACATCCTGAAATAGTCTTGTAGGGAGACTTAACACACGTATCCCCTTTTTCTTTGTGCATAATATCCTTGTCAAATGTGCTAAGCACAATACAATTCTTATCATTGGATCCCCACATTAGTCATCTGTGTGTATTTGTGCTTGAGAGTGTAAAAGCCCGATAGAAATACTCATAAGCAAACTGTTTACACCATGAAGCAGACTCTTAGATAACAATGCCAGCCATTCCACGACACAGAACCACAGCACAAACAAAGACACTGACATAGCCCACAGTCAAAAGCAGTTAGCACATCGTTGCAGCATACAGTATGAATGTCAAGGCATGTACACACATATACAGAATGTGACTGTGCATGTTTTAGTTTAAACACAAGAAACAGAAATACAAACACTGCTTGGTTTTATTAGTGCTTGAACTGAGAATTGTGGGTTTTGTGTAGAAAGCATGTATGGGTCATGTGGTGGACTAGCTTTGGCCAAACAGTTTGATGGATTAATGTAGTCATGTAGAATGATTTGTGCCAGTAATTACTGATTAAAAGTAAATTGGATCCATCTTAGCCAGTTCATGTATCATTAAGACCTATACAGCCAAAATCTTGATTGGAGCTGGCAAGAGAAGAAGGAATGGACAAGAATGAAAAACTTGCTGAGATAGTGAAGCAGTTTCAAAGCAAACCAAATAAAGAAATAAGATTGCATGACATGGTGTGTCTGTGCACTTGTTATTTTGATGCAAGCCTGATGTGATGAAAGAATTGGGCTAAAGGCAGAAATGAAACATATGCATGCAGGTGAGAGGGCAAACTTACTTCTGTGTGCTGTGAAAGTGGCCATATTGGGGTATCTGTTTGCTCAGGCAGGATAAATTACGATCTATTTGACACTTTGCTTGAAAGTCATTTACTGAATGTATACATATTTCAAAATACTTCATATCTTGTTTAACAATCACCTCTGACTAGGGACATCCATTTCTTTATTTCAATAACATAACTTGATTTACATTTGTGAATTTGCTGAGAAAACACATAAATTACCATGTGACTAATAAAGATTGTAGATAGAGACGGCCCAATATTTTCTCACAGGATATAATAGCTCACTGTGTTGAATTCATTCTTCTCGACAGGTTGGCACACACAGGGACGCTTCCTGGTGCCTGTGCATCATTCTAGGCCAAGTTTTTTTTATGTTCATGCTTAAGCTGTGGGTCACTGGCTCTCTTATTTTATATAAAGCTTGTAAAATAGAACCAAAGCCATGTGGGCTTGGCTCAGCATGATGATCTCAAGTGGTTCCAACATTTGCAGTGACAGTGATAGGGATGACATTAAATTCTATATTTAAACAGACACAGAACAAGACATCTGCCATAGTTAATTATAAGCTTTATGGTTTGCTTCGCTTTATTAACTTCAGGAAGCTGGATAACTTTAAACACAACTAAATTTCCTATAATGGAGAGATTTGCCCAACTGATAAATTTGTAGTATGTGCAATTTATCTAATTATTGGCTTTGAAGTTGACTTAACTTTGCCTTCTTCCCTCCACTGAGTCAGGACATGCTGTGGCGGACCCAGCTTGACTCTCCTCCGTTCTATTCTTACAGCTGGTTGCTTATTTGAAAATATTCTGCACAGATGGTGATTTGAGATCAAAGTATGGCATTCTCACGAGGCAATTTTGAACAGAGAGAAGAAATATTATCTCAAAGAAATGAGTCAAATTTGATGAGATAAGATCTTTTTAGATGCATTTTAGAAAGACTTTTAGAATTGATCAATGCACAACATGTGTTGTCATGTTTAAAGGGAAGCGTTTATCACACTGCTGCGTTTACTGAAAAACAGGTTCGCTAGTTAAAAACACAGGAAATATATTAAAAGTTATATTACTGTAAAATAGGGATATTTATGGAGCAAACTCGAGGGCAGCATCTTCATGAAATCACTCTTTTGTGCAAAGCAGTTACAGCGGTGGTGCAGTAAGTGAAAATAAAGACCTTGAGAAGAAAATTCCCATCCTTGCTACTTTCTCCTATGCACACCACCGAGCAATCACTGGAGGAAGACTCTGTGCTGTTAGATTATTGGTTTCAGGAGGTTACACTTTCAGATGCTGCCAGTTTGATTCTGATGTGGGAAAGGTGTAGGTGGGAGATTTTTCAGATGCTGTTCAATGATCTGAGAAGCATTTTAGGCTCAGCGGTTGCTCAAAAAAAACCTTGATATGTACCAGCAGAAATCAATAGAGCTGTGCTCTCATAGGATGGAGGAAAAATGTCATGGGTCAACCATAAAAATCAATCTCAGCTGAATGAGCAAACTTCATTTTCACTATGGAAGCACTTAGGGAGCTATTCTAATGATGGCATAAGGTAGGACCTAACATAGAGCCATATTTGTTTTACTCCACTGGCTACGGCAAAAACAAAAATAATACAAAAGAAATCACATTGTATCTCAGTAACGACATCCTCTACTACTGATGAAAATAAAAATTGTGGTTTTATTATAAAAATGGAGTTGCAATAATGAAAATGTTTCCACATGTGGCTCTGAATCAATAACAGTGATTTCCTTTTCTGTTACTGCCTGACGCCTTGATGTGAAAAACCTTGAACAAGAACTACAAAGAGAATCAAAGACTACCACCATTTAAATCCCTGCTGTCCCTCCCATTCACTGACGATGCTCCACTCCTGTGCTCAGTCTGGGGTTGATTCCACTGGCTGCTCTTCCTGGCAAATGAAGATAGCGGGGGGGCGGGTGTGTTTGTTTGTGTTGGAGCTGACCCACACTGTGCTTAACATGACTTTGGGTTCAACTCGAGGTTTGGTGTCTTTGTGGCTGCTCAGTGGCAGACATGACTACTGGTCTGAATGACAGATTAAAGCTGCTAACTAAGCAGGGGGTTGGAGGTAGGGGGCATATGCTGTGTTTACCGGTTAAGTGAAAAAAATGCAAACAAGGAGACATTAGCAGTGCCAGTGCTGCATGTTCTGCAAAACATAATCTAGATGCTTCATTTTCAGAGTTGATTAGCAACAACACACCTTTATTCATCAGTTGTTGTGGAAGAATGGCCGGAAACTGATAGCTTTGTTTCTCTGTAACGCACAACTAAGATACATACAATCTCTGCTTTAGTTACATTCAGTAAGATCTTTCATGATGTCAGGCACCGTGCTTGGGAAACATATAATATATTTAACTTGATTTATCAAAGAAGTTGCATTGTAGAAAATTCAATTATGGCAGAAGAATAATGGAAAATAATCTAAGTAGTTAGGGCTATTGTCTAATCTCTTTTTTTCAGTAGGACATGCATTCAAATCAAATGCACATTAGTCATGATGAATGGGGAAGTTGCACACAGGAAACTACATAAAAGACGAGGAGTCTGTGTGCAAATTTATTGCACCTGTTTTTATAATAACAAAAGTCCCCGCTCATAGCATCAGAACAGCTTTACATTTGAACTGACGGGTTCTAAGGAGAAAAGAATCAGCGTGGATGGGAAATTGCATTCAGTGTTTAAATAGATCAATGAACGAACAGCCCAGAGGACATACAATAAAGGCAACTAATCATCCACTGGTGCTGATTTGTTCTGAGCAATTACAGGTTATTCATTGGACTGTAGCAAGAAAAGCTATGAGAAACTTCTAAGTGTTTTGTAACACAGTCCTGTTTCCACTAAAGAGATCAGAGTTTATCAAAAACATCATTCAAGTTACAAACCACTCATCTGTTGACACTAAAAGGAAATGTAATTCTGCGGTGCCACTTTACTCTAGATGGTCCTTCCAGTTACATTAGCACTATCACCAAAAGGTTTACATGTCTTTTAGAAATTTTAGTAATTTATTAATGCAATCGTAGTGATGTATTATTTCACATTCATTATATCATTGGACTCTGACAGATAATGGACTTTTCACCCTGAGACTTCTCACTAAATTAATCTCTTGATGACTTGTGATATTAGTCACCTGATCTATTAATAAATAGTCCAAAATATAGCCACAATATCCATTCTTCTTTTTTGGCATTCTTCTGATTTATTCTTTCTGTTACTTCACATTATTATACAATAAGGATGAGAGAAGTCTAGTAGTCTAGATAGAATCACAAAATGTTCAATTTATTATAATTAGCATGATGGCCAATTTTTCCCTCCTATGGTAATAACGTCCATAATATAGTATTTTAGACTATTCAGACAGTTTCTCTTTTGATTGACAGTATTATTTCAAGAAGGACATGCATTTCAATTAACAGGTTAGGAAGCTGTTCTGCATTAATTCTCTTAAGTCATTATCCACAAGTTAACCTTGACCTGCCTTTATCAAATTGCTTCCTTTAGAAGAGAAAAAGCAATTGTTTGAAGCGGAAGTAATTTACCTGATGGCAGAAACATTTTCTGCAAAATATTAGGCGGAGCTGCTTCATGCCCTGGTCTAATTTGTTACCACGCATAAATGATTAACTCTAAACCAAAAGTGAAAATATTATTTCACACATAATTACATTTCTTTCAGTTCTTCACTGACATGTTTTGCATATAAAATTTGCTACACTTTGCTACAATTCCACAGTTTTGATTAAAATTATTAACATGAACACTTTCTTCCTCTGTGTTTTGGTAAACATAGCAGTGGGCATGGGGGGTTGCAAAGAAGGCTATTGTGGAGAGATGGATTAGAAGCTGATTCAAATTACTCTCATGTGTGGATATAAAAAAAAGAAGAATACAAAAATAAGAGAGAAAAGACTAAGAGAGGTTAAAATTAAGGCTATCAGTGGTGTAAAGCTCCTGATTTTGTAAATGTTGCTTGTCACTAATTGACAAGCAACTGAACAGATTGCCATTTTTCTGTGAGAATGCTTCCTGTCTCATCAATGATGGAGCAAAAAGAAAGAAGAAGTAGACTAAAGTACTGCATCACAGTAGACCGCAGGGTTCCAACCAGAGAAAGATATTACCAGAGTTACTTTGATTGCCTCAAATGATCTCCCTGCTGAGGTGATCATCAGAGCATAGCCTGATTGGATATTTCACATGGTGCTGCTGCAAATTTACAAGGTGGAGTGCTGCCACTGCTTTTAACCATTTTTTCCCAAGGGGGGTGGGTAGGGAGGTTTGTGAATGTAAACATCCATGTTTAACACACTGAGTCAGTGTTTCTGACTCTGACTTGGTCTGCAGCACTCCAACAGGCCCTCAAGCTATTTTTGGATTCTGCTTTACTGTTTTCATAAAAAGAGAGATTTTTTGGAAGGAATAAGTGGTTCATTACTCGCTCGACATTTGCGTCATTTCAAATAAATCAGCAACTTGAAAGCAACATTAATCATTACAAGAGGACAAATTTAGTAGGAAACCAAAGTAGGTGAAAAATAAAGGACCAAGATAAACACTACTGCCCATTACTTATTGAGTAAATGAAGAAAATATAGATAAATCATCAAACCTGAGTTTGTTTGTATAACTAGACCTGTCACTGTTTATATAATGTGCGAATGTTTAATGGAAATGATTATCACACTTTATGTTAGATACCTTTGCCATCATCCTAAACTGGCAGTACTGTAATGAGTATTACTAATATGAAAGATAAATTAACACCCTCTTCAATTACGTTTAGCTAAATTTGGTGCGTAATTCACTTTACTCTTACATTCAATTTGCTTTTGGCAGATAATATCTAAGTGGGTAATCATTTTTATGATTTGATGGCAATTGAAACAGTACAAACAACTAGAATTGATAACATGACAGGAATCTTTTCAAGTCAAATGTTTCATTAAGATTATGATTGTAATTTAAGTTGAAATTAATGGGTTCCGTAGGACTTCCTTGTGTAAATTAGATGTTTAAAAACAGACATTTAGAGAGATATGCTAAATGATTCCACATTCTGATCAGAAGCCCAGCGACAAATACAGTCCATGATCTGTCAAGGATATATTATATTTGCTACCTTATATAAATTTAGTATATTCGAAATTATATAGTTTTTTTTCTTTTAACACATTGTCAGTGTCTTACCTTCTTTGTGACAATTACTGGCCATATATTGCTCATGTAAAGACTACAAATGTGTTAGCAACAGAAGAAATTAAACTATCTGCTCCACTCCTTTGCATTACTTTTTTATTACCAAGATCCATCTATTTTGTGCTAGCTCATTTCTTGTTTCAACCCTTTCTCTCTAACTCCAAATCTCTTTTTTTTTGGTTATCCCATACCACCCGTCCCCCTACCTCCTTAGATGGGACTCTGGATCCCTTCCGCCGTGACCACCAGCTTTCCACCATCGCAATCAGGCAAGAGAGCACAACACCAGCTGCCAGAACGCAGAAGACGCCAGCAAAGCTGTGGATATCGAGGGCATTGCCACGCTGTCGTGTCTGGACTGAGCTGTAGAGGTCACAGGGACTGTCCTTGGGCCACCACTTGAGTTTTAGTACATCCATATCTCCATTCTGCTGAAGTTCCAAGATTCTAGGACAGAAGAAATAGATGTAAGCAGAGAGTCATGATCAGTATGTGGCCATGCTTCAAATACTAAAACAAACTCCAAACTGTTAGCCCTTATATAATATGGAACCAGGACATTAAACAAATAAAAACACGTATGTAAGTAAGTGGAAACACAGATGAATAAGCAGCAAGCCAGAAACAGCCGTTTAAGTAAGGGTAATTAGGTAATTGAAGGTGTTTGAGTGCCATTTAAATGATTGCAGTACCGAAAATTTTTTTAGCCCCTTCCAAAACAGCCATGGAAAATAAATCTGCACAAATAAATTACAAAAAACCCAGCACTGCAGCTTTTACTGCAGTTGCTATAACTTCTCTCTACCATTTGAGGGCAGTGTTAGCCAGCTGAAATGAACCATTTTCCATGACAACCATATTGGGCTGTCAAAGTCATTATAGCTAACATTAATATGTTTTGCAGCACAGTGCGAGTACACTGCCACAATGTCATTATCCAGCCCAGCTTTAGTCGCACGATTGATGGCTTAAGAGAGGATACAGCTCAGAGGTTGATGGGGTCCCTCTGTTAGTCTTCAGCTTATTATTTAACTGGGTCGTTCGTTTTGGTTTAGAGGAGAGCTGCAGACACACAGAGACCCGCTTATAGATGTTTAACAGGTAATCTGCCATGGAATGAAGAGCCCAGAAATGAACAAGAGACATTTACACTAACAGAAAGCAAGGAGATGAAAATAAAACATAAGCACACTAGGTTATCACACAGACTACAAAGACGGAAAGATGAACACACCCTCTCAAACAAGCTGTTGCAAACCTGACGGCATACATCTACAACCAAACCTAATAATGATCCATGTTTATTGAACACATCAAGACCTGTGTTTGTAAAGATCTGTACATTTTCATGGGAGCAAACTCCTCGAGCAATTTCATTAACATGACTGACAGTACCTATCTATCAAGTTCATTTTTCCTAATACGGAACATAAAGATTCAAATCTATCACAAAATGCAAATGTACACTCCAGCTAATTTATTCATTAACAACAATGACCGGGAAAACTGATTATTTTGCTGTGAATCAGTTAAAGAGGTTTAGCTTGTTACTCTGCACCCTCATCCAGGGACATAAACTCTGTCACTTCCTGAGCTTGTGAGTCTGGGAAACTACATGGTTAGAAAGATGATGCCATTCTAGCTGGAGTTCATGTCTATCACTGTGGCTCAGAGGGGTTCAGATTAGTCTCACAACAAAGCATATTGATGGCATGTCCAAAAAAAACCCCATAACTGGTCTGGAATAATAAAAATGGACTAAATGCCTTAGTGGTTACACACAGGCATCCTGAAGAGCTAATGATAATTCCAGGTAAAAATTAATCTAGTTAAAGTGAGCTTTCATTACTTGTCCCATGTCTGGTTTTAAAAAGGTTTTAAAAAGTTACAGATAATAAAACCAGGGCAGGAAGGAGAGTATGGATTACACCCTGTGAGACAGTGTTCCCTGTGATAACACTGAAAATAACTACATGTTTTCCACGTTTCATTTGGGACATGCACATGGAATCCATATGCCCATCCTTAGTCTTAATCTAAAGGCCATTGCCTTGCTGCTAACATAATTTCTTCTCCATCCAACGATTATCTACAGCTTATTTCTGAACGTGGTCGCGGGGGGGGGGGGGGGGGGGGGTTCACCCAAACCCCACTTGCCCCAAGGGAGAGGCGTGTTCCCCCCCCGAAAAAGGGGCACCCCCCCCCAAGGGCA